>JAJHPC010000013.1:3175000-3220000 GCA_024447665.1 Juncus inflexus | reverse complement strand
ACACTATTACGGCATACAGAGAAACGGATATATGCCTAGGGTAGATCACTGGCAACCCGAGGGTTTTTTCAAGAAAATCTTCAAAAACGTTATAGAAACCCACCACTATAAAAAACCAATCGTGACCCACCCGACGAACATCCGTCCAAAGTTGCCCCCTCTCACTATCATGCGACTCATAGCCCTTCCTCCTTTTTGGTTTCCTTTTTTTGTTTATTAATTCTATTATATCTATACAAATGGGATTTGTGAATATCGAATTGAGATCTATATGGAAGATCTATATGGAAATCGATATGAGTCCGTTTATAAAGAAATGTAAGGAGAGTCAATAATAAAAACTTTTTGGAACTAAAATAAAACGTTTCGTGGAGATCTTCGAGAACAATACCGAGGAAATCCTGAGATCATCCGCGCCATCGGAATCGGCGAAGCTTCCTCCAAATAACCACAAAAATGTAATGTCAGGACGGATCCCCACCACGATTCTAACCTCCCTCCAAATACTTTGAAAAATCTTATCGAGAAACCCCAAAAACATCACTCGATAAATAATGATTCGAAAATCCTCCGGCAAGAGATACCTACGAAATACTTCGGAACCCTGAGAGAGATATCTAAAGAGCTTCCAATACGTCGGTATCAAAACGGTATATAAATATCCAGTTGGAGCCTCTTTCCGCTGCAATCCATTCATTTCCAAAAATCCTATTTTGATTAAGAATTTGATGAAGAATTTGTGAAGAGACAAATCAAAAGGTTCCAACCATTTCTATGCCAATAGAACCAGGTCGCCTACCAACATCACCAGGTCGTAGACCGTTTGCGGGAAGAACAATGTGAACACTATTGCAAGATACAGGGAAATAGAGAGACGCCTATGGTAGATGACCGGTAACCCGAGGGTTTTTTCCAGATCATCTTCCAACATGCCATAGCCAGCCATGGCTACAACAACGATCAAAGCCCACCAGAGGATGGACATATTCCCTCCTTTCACTATTATAGGGATACGTCGCATGGTATTTTACTTTACCTCCTTTGATTCAAGTTCAATTTAATGAAATTCGAATATAAAACAGAATGAATGTCAAGTCTTTTCGATACCTTCTAGAAGAATCCATTCTAAAACAGAATGCGTGTCAAGTCTTCCCGATACCTTCTAGAATCTAAAAATCCATTCTAAAACAGAATGCGTGTCAAGTCTTCTCGATATCTTCTAGAATCTAAGAATCCATCCTGCATCTATTTTCGAACAGAATTTGATACAAGAAGATCATATTCATGGAATACGATTCACTTGAAAGATGCCTTGATGGTTAGATGGTAGACACGTGAGACTCAAAATCTCGTGCGAAAGAGCATGGGGGTTCGAGTCCTCTTCAGGGCATAATATTGAGAATACTCATGCAATGAATGAGCATTCTCAATAACTGATTTCAGATCTCCACAAAAATCCTTCCATTCTGAATATAGAACTTGAACTATTCTTCTTCCGGTTCCGGAAGAATAGTTCGAATATTGGCTTCTTTCTGATAAATTGTCCTAGACATTGATAAAATCGCTTGGTTTGATCGGATGCTAACCGATTTTCCCGTTTTAGGTAAATTTGACACCCAAAGAGGATTGCAATCTTAAAATCGAGCATTGCAATCCGCTCAAAGATAATGGTCCGCTGCATTTCTCGAATCTCTTGAGAGGTCTGGGCCACCCGCGGATTTTCTTCTGCTTTCCGGATCTTCCTCTTATGCTCTGAAACCTCTGGGAGCATTTCTTCATGATCAGAAGGGAGAGAGGACCGAATTTACCATGCGCGACCTGGGTATCTAGGGATATAACTCAGTGGGAGAGTGTCACCTTGACGGGGTGAAAGTCATCAGTTCCAGCCTGATTATCCCTAAACCCAATGGGAGTTTTTCTATTTGGGCTGACTCCCCGTCGTGATCGAACGAGAATGGAGAAGAGGCTTGTGGGGTATTCCTGATAGGGTAGGGATGTCTATAATAGTCTTATTGACTCTAGTTGATGATATTAATGAAAACTGTGTTCTTCACTATAAAAGAACGAAAAGACCAAATTGCAATACTACAAAAGAAAGGCCAATTCGTAATCGAATCTCATATTATGATCTTCTACATCCTAGGTCTCCCCGTTCCGTCATCTGGCTTATGTTCTTCATGTAACATTCAGACCGAATGACTCTAAGAAATTACGTCGATACTTCCACATATTACGGGTAACGTAGGATACATCTCTATTTCTCATTAGGGGGATCTTCATTACCACTGCTTAACTTTCAATTCGCCTCTGACCATCAAATGAAATGTGAATAATCCGTCCTTCTCTCTTTGAAACAAGGGGCCCTTCCAGTTCGTGCGTGCTTCAAACAATTTTCTCCATATTACCATATCTCTAGAGACAATAATTTTCTATGAGAAACTACTGAACTCAATCACTTGCTGCCGTTACTCAACAGTTTTCTGTTGAGGTGTATCCCATAGAGGTACTCCAATTGGATCAGTGATCGATTTCTAGATTTTGTCGTAAACCTAATTGGTTACTTCCAATTACGTAAATCAATAGTTCAAACCGCACTCAAAGGTAGGGCATTTCCCATTGATATAGGAATTTCTGTACCAGAAACAATGGTATCTCCAATTATAGCCCCTATGGGATGTAAAATATATCTCTTCTCACCATCCCTATAGTGTATAAGACAAATGGACGTATTTCGATTAGGGTCGTATTCTATGGTTACGATTCTACCAGATATGTCTTTTTGATTCTGTCGAAAATCGATCTTACGGTATAGACGCTTATGCCCGCCCCTCCTATGCCTTACGGTAATGATTCCTTTGGCATTACGACCTTTACTACAACGGTGTTGTCCATAGATCAAATGATTTCTTGTATTGGGTTTCACTTGATTGTCTACGGTTCCATTACGTGTGCTCAGGCTAGAAGTGTTGTATAAATGTATTGCCGTGTTATGAAGTATTTTTCGTTAAGTTCTTTTCTCTAGAATCTCTAGAAGAGGTGGAATAGAATAATCTGGTGGAAGCGTAATGATCATACGTCTGTAATGCATTATGTGTCCCATAATAGGTCACATTCTTCTACCCTTTACCGGGGACGACTATCTAATACCTTCACACCAAAGAAGGGTTCGACCCAATACTGGATTTCTGGCTTAGTGGATCCCAATTCGATATATGTGCGACTATGAATATATTATACTCATTCGTTCTGTATGGATGATGAGATCCCATCGATACAGAGCCCATTCCGATAGACTTATTGAACGTTTCCATTAGTGTGCATCCAGTAGGAATTGAACCTACGAATTTGCCAATTATGAGTTGGGCGCTTTAACCATTCAGCCATGGATGCTTAACATAAGAGGTATCATCATAATCTAAAAGAGGTATGATATCTCTACATCGGATCAAGAACGGGGTCGGAGGGATCAAAAACGCTAATTCGTATAAAGCCATCGAATCGGCCCAACCAAAGAACCGAGCTATGTGCATTATATGAACAGAAAGCGGGATCATTCAATACAACAGTATGAATACGATACCAAGGCAAACCCATGGAAATACCTCTTTATCAGATAGAAACTATGTCACTTTATTTTCTCGCATTAATTTACATGAAATAAGAAGATTCTATACTGTGTACCTCAACTTCTTTTTCAGTAGATTCTGTATCAGAAAGAGTGAATATTTATTTTATTGCATTGAAAATAATGGAACAACTCGATTCATAAGAACAAAGAGAAGCAGATCTATTTTATACCCAATAAGTGCCAATACACAATGGGAAGATTAGTTCCATTTCGCGGAATCAATGAATGGATATATAAACCAAATCAGGATTTGGAAAGAAGAAATCCAAGGATTCGAAAAAGAAATCGTAGAAATCGAAAGTACATCTATATAGATAAGTAGATCTATATAGATAGGTTTTGATACCCTCAGATATAAATAAAGTAGGTTTAATCATGTTCCATCCAGTATGAGAACTGGCAGCATATTGAACATTGAACACTGGGTTGAGCAAAAAATAGATTATTCATAATACCAAGAAGGTATCTTCGAATATATAGATAGAGTCCATTGGGCACCTAATGCTTATGTCATAATAGATCCGAACACTTGCCTCAGATCGACTTCAATATCATAATTGCTCTAGTGGATAACTATCTAGTGAATAAGTCAAAAAAAAGATGGATGATAGATAGAAAAGGACTAATCATAAAGAAAATATCTATCTTTCAGAGGTTCACTAAAAACGTGATTCTTGGCAGGTCTCTTTGTATGTGTTGTCTGGAAAGAGGAGGACTTAATGACTATTATTCGTTCGCCGGAACCAGAAGTGAAAATTATTGTGGATAGGGATCCTATAAAAACGTCTTTCGAGGAATGGGCTAAACCCGACCATTTTTCAAGAACAATTGCTAAGGGCCCTGATACCACCACTTGGATCTGGAATCTACATGCTGATGCTCACGATTTCGATAGTCATACCAGTGATTTGGAGGAGATCTCCCGAAAAGTATTTAGTGCTCATTTCGGTCAACTCTCCATTATCTTTCTTTGGTTGAGTGGCATGTACTTCCATGGTGCCCATTTTTCCAATTATGAAGCATGGCTAGGTGATCCTACTCATATTGGACCAAGTACCCAGGTAGTTTGGCCAATAGTAGGTCAAGAAATATTGAATGGTGATGTGGGAGGGGGTTTTCGAGGAATACAAATAACCTCCGGCTTTTTTCAAATTTGGCGAGCATCTGGAATAACTAGTGAATTACAACTCTATTGTACCGCAATTGGTGCATTGGTTTTTTCCTCGTTAATTCTTTTTGCCAGTTGGTTCCATTATCACAAAGCTGCCCCAAAATTGGCTTGGTTCCAAGATGTAGAATCTATGTTGAATCATCACTTAGCGGGGTTACTAGGACTTGGGTCTCTTTCTTGGGCGGGACACCAAATTCATGTATCTTTACCGATTAATCAATTTCTCGACGCTGGAGCTGATCCTAAAGAGATACCACTTCCTCATGAATTTATCTTGAATCGGGACCATTTGGCTCAACTTTATCCAAGTTTTGCCGAGGGAGTAACTCCTTTTTTCACCTTGAATTGGTCAAAATATGCGGATTTTCTTAGTTTTCGTGGAGGATTAGATCCAATCACAGGGGGTCTATGGTTGAGCGATACTGCACACCATCATTCAACTATTGCCATTCTTTTCCTGATCGCTGGTCATATGTATAGAACCAACTGGGGCATTGGTCAAGACATTTTAGAAGCTCATAAAGGCCCATTTACAGGACAAGGGCATAAGGGTCTCTATGAAATTTTCACAACTTCATGGCATGCTCAATTATCTCTTAACCTGGCTATGTTGGGCTCTTTAACCATTATTGTAGCTCATCATATGTATTCCATGCCCCCCTATCCATATCTAGCTACTGATTATGGTACACAACTCTCATTGTTCACACATCACATGTGGATTGGTGGATTTCTCATAGTTGGTGCTGCTGCACATGCAACCATTTTTATGGTAAGAGACTACGATCCAACTACTCGAAACAATGATCTATTAGATCGTGTCCTTAGGCGCCACGATGCAATCATATCACATCTGAACTGGATATGTATATTTTTAGGTTTTCACAGTTTTGGCTTGTATATCCATAATGATACCATGAGTGCTTTAGGACGTCCTCAAGACATGTTTTCAGATACCGCTATATAAGTACAACCCATCTTTGCTCAATCGGTACAAAATACCCATGCGTTAGCACCTAGCCTAACAACTCCTGGTGTAACAACAAGTACCAGCTTAACTTGGGGAGGTAGTGAGTTAGTAGCAGTAGGTGGAAAAGTCGTTTTGTTAACTATTCCATTAGGAACCGCGAATTTCTTAGTCCATCACATTCACGCATTTACGATTCATGTGACTGTATTAATACTACTGAAGGGTGTTTTATTTGCTCGTAATTCCCGTTTGATACCTGATAAAGCAAATCTTGGTTTTCGTTTCCCTTGAGATGGACCTGGACGAGGGGGGACATGTCAAGTATCCACATGGGATCATGTCTTCTTAGGTTTATTCTAGATGTACAATTCCATTTCGATAGTCATTTTCCATTTCAGTTGGAAAATGCAGTCGGATGTTTCCAAGGGGTAGTAACTCATATTACAGGAGGGAATTTTGCACAAAGTTCCATTACAATTAATGGATGGTTGAGAGATTTCATATGGGCACAAGCATCTCAGGTAATTCAGTCTTATATTTGGTACTCCGAAAAAACAAATCTTAATCGAACCTATATTTGCTCAATGGATACAATCTGCTCATGGTAAGACTTCATATGGATTCGATATACTCTTATCTTCAACGAGCGGACCAGCCTTCAATGCAGGTTGAAACATATGGTTACCCGGATGGTTGAATGCTGTTAATGAGAATAAGAATTCCCTTTTCTTAACAATAGGTCCTTGAGATTTCTTGGTTCATCATGCTATTGCTCCGGGTTTGCATACAACTACATTAAATTTAGTAAAGGGTGCTTTAGATGCACGTGGTTCCAATTTAATGCCAGATAAAAAGGATTTTGGTTATAGTTTTCCTTGCGACGGACCAGGATGCGGCGGTACTTGAGATATTTCTGCTTGGGACGCATTTTATCTGCCAGTTTTTTGGATGTTAAATACCATTAGATGGGTTACTTTTTATTGGCATTGGAAACACATCACATTATGGCAGGGTAATGTTTCACAATTTAATGAATCCTCCACTTATTTGATGGGATGGTTAAGAGATTATCTATGGTTAAACTCTTCACAACGTATCAATGGATATAATACTTTTGGTATGAATAGTTTATCCGTATGGGCGCGGATGTTCTTATTTGGACATCTTGTTTGGGCTACAGGATTTATGTTCTTAATTTCTTGGAGTGGATATTGGCAGGAATTGATTGAAACTTTAGCATTGGCTCATGAACGCACACCTTTTGCTAATTTGATTCGCTGGAGAGATAAACCAGTGGCTCTTTCCATTGTGCAAGCAAGATTGGTTGGATTAGTCCACTTTTCCGTAGGTTATATATTTACTTATGTAGCTTTCCTGATTGCCTCAACATCAGGAAAATTTGGTTAATTGAATTCTTGATTCTTTTTTTATGTACTATATCAGTAACACTTCCATTTGTTTCGATGGAGAGGTAGGGTCTGTCTTTCTTACCTTCTTCTATTTTGATATCTAGGATTTGAACTGTATCATTGTTAATAATAGGTAACTGAATATTATGGCAAAAAAAAGTTTGATTCAGAGGGAATACAAGCGGCAAAAATTGGAAGAGAAATATCGTTTGATTTGTCGATCCTTAAAAAACCAAATCAAAGTTTCACCCTCAGTACAAAAAAAACAAGGGAAATTCAGAGAAAACTGCAATGCCCACCACGTAATAGTGCACCTATACGTCTTCATAGACGTTATCTTGTTACTGGATGACCTAGAGCTAACTATCGAGATTTTGGACTATCCGGACACATACTTCGGAAAATGGTTCATGCATGTTTGTTACCGGGTGCAACAAAATCAAGTTGGTAAGGATCCAAATAATGTTTTTGATTTGTATGAATTTCTGGAATTTCTCATTATGTATTGACTCTCCTTACATTTCTTTATAATTGGACTCATATCGATTTCTATATAGATCTTCCATATATATTTCAATTTGATATTCACAAATCCCATTTGTATAGATATAGTAAAGAGGGTCACCTCTTTTGTCTACAATTCGATTGTGAAGTAGGAATTCTTCTTGAGAAGAGGACATTCGTAATCTAACTGAAGAAAAGACTTCTGAAAACACGACTGGAATAGATTGAGAAATGGACTCATATCGATTTCTATATAGATCTTCCATATAGATCTCAATTCAAGATTCACAAATCCCATTTTTATAGATATAATAGAATCCATAAACAAAAAAAAAGGAAACCAAAAAAGAGGGCTATGAGTCGGATGATAGTGAGAGGGAGCAACTTTGGCAGGATGTTGGTCTGGTGGGTCGGGATTGGTTTTATAGTGGTGGGTTTCTATTGCCTTTTTGAAAATTTTCTTGAGAGGAAGTCCGCATGGATTTTTTCCTGAATTCGAGCTTGAGACAAGAGTCTCCTTAATGGGAATGTTTTTCGGACTGCAGATTGGGATCAAATAATCCACTTTGAAAAATCCCATATTTTTAGATCAAATTACAATGGAAAAACATAATGCAAATCCAATGATTATTAAACAAGGTATGATATAAGCACAACTTATGATCAAATGTGCCGGTCCCGGAAGAGATGCAGCATTCAGAACCGTTCTTCGTAGTGGTGTGAAAGTCAAATTCATACGTGATGGAACATCTTTCCCACATAATGGCTGTCGAGCTCCTAAAAAAAGACGCGTGTAAAAATCATAAAAAATGATTCTATTTCGTATTATTCACTCTTTTTTTATTCCAAAATTGGATATTAATGATATGCCATATAAATAACAATTCTCTTTGATATTAAGGTCTAGGTATTAAGGAAGCTATAAGTAATGTAACTAGGAATCTTATGGAGAGTTTGATCCTGGCTCAGGATGAACGCTAGCGGCATGCTTAACACATGCAAGTCGAACGGGAAGTGGTGTTTCCAGTGGCGGACGGGTGAGTAACGCGAAGGAGAATCCCTGAGATCAAATTACAATGAAAAAAAAAAAGAATGAAAATTAAAAGTACTCATCACTATTCAAATAATATCTTCAGTATTCCAATTCGATTGCAATTCTAAGAAATCAATCTCAACAAAACCTAAAAATGATTATACAAGAACAATTCCTATGGCTATGAGAGCAGTATGGAGACTCCTTTATTGCAATGAGGAGAATCCTCCTAAAATTGATGGACGTTTTATACTTTCTCCAGTTACCAAAGGTGACGTTCAAATGATGGCTACTGCATTACGAAGAGTTTTACTCGGGGACCTAGAGGGAGTGTGTTTTACAAAAGCAATATTTCATAACATTGATGTGCCGCATAAATATAGTCCAATATTCGGAATTGAGGAATGCTTGTTTGAGATCTTAGAAAATCTCCAATAAATTATACTTAGAAGTAATAGCCAAAATAAAGGAAAAGCATCAATTCGCGTTAGTGGTCCCGGACGCGTCACTGCCAATGATATCAGTCTACTGTCTTCCGTGACAATCGTGGATAGAACAAAATGTATAGCTAATTTAACGGAAGCAGTCGATTTCTCTATGGATTTAGAAATCGAGAGAAGTCGAGGATCTCGTTGTATCGAAGAGGAGAATAATCCCAAAGATGGAGCTTATTCAATAGATGTTGTATTTATGCCTGTTGAAAATGTGCATTTTTCCATTCATGATTATATGCTGAATGATGAAGAAGAAGAAATGCTTATTTTTGAAATATCGACAAACGGAAGCATAACACTTATAGAAGCACTTTATGAAGCTTCTAACAAATTAATGAAATTATTTCATATTTCTGTAGATATAGGTACAGGTGTGGAAAAAAAAGAAACTATATCCGGTTTCATCTTGCCCGATGAAAAGGCTGAATTACAATATGATGAAAATTTAAGAGAAATAAAAAAATGAAATATTGCAAATCATAATAGAATCAATCCAAAGTAACAATGGGAATTTCATGGACCTGGGTTGGAGTTCATATTCTATTGACCGATTAAATATATGCTGCTCAACCTATATTTCTTTAATCAACTTTAATATCGAAACAATCGCAGACCAAACCTTAAATCATTCGGGGGGCACGATCCTCGAATTCTGGCGGCAGCATGGATCCATCAAGACCGGATGAGGCGGAACAGCTGGGACCAGCTATGGTTGGCGGCCATGTGGTACCTTTGGTTGGAATGAAACGGAAGAATTTTCAACGGACGAGCAGGACTTCGGAGAGGAATTGTTGCAAAAGCAAGATACGAGCTGCAACTTTGGCGAGACACGGGCTAGAATAGGTCCCTTTAGTGAGTGAGGTGAGCTCTGGTAGAGCTGAGTGGGGCCGAATGTAACCTATTTAGTATAGCTATGTTTGTGGATGATTGTAACTCTTGTAAAATATTAACGTTTGATTAATATTAAACACCAATAGGCATCGCCTATTATGTATTTCTCAAAAAAAAAAAAAAATAACAACGTAGTTACTACTATAATATTTATGTTATGTCAGACCTTGAAATGTTTGTAGTATTGCTAATAAATATATTTATTTCTATTATAAGTTTTTGAATATGTGTTTTCAGATTTTTTTGTGGTTTCATGGATTGAAGGTGAAGCCCAAAATAAAAGCTAAGTTGATTTCTTAGTCATCATTGATTTGTGGTTTGGTGGTTCATGATTAATTATGATATTGGTGTTATAATCCTTCTATTTATATTTATGTGTGAGAATGCAAATTTCATTTTAGAAATTTGTTAAAGTATTGAGTGAATAAAGAGGAATAAATAATTGTGTATGGTGTGTTTATGGTGGAAATAAAATGGTGTATTTAGTATAGAAAGAAAATAATTTCTATAGGGAAATTATGGGATGTAATGATGGTAACATTGTTCTTTCAAACATTTTTTTGTTGATCAAATGGGGTGTTTCAAATTCTATAAAATGATACAAAATGGAAGTGTGTATTTCCTTCTATCTTGTCTACTAACGATAAACAAAATGGTACCGAATGAAAAGTCTAAATAATTCATTATTCTTCTAATATACTAGCAAATTAATCATGCACAATTTGTTTGCTATACATTTTAAACAAACATGAATTATCGTATTCACCATACGCACAACCTTGCCAAATGACTAATTTCATCTTCAAACAAACACATACAAGTAACTCTAATTTCAGAATTTGTTTTCACACATACAAAATAAAATGTAAAGAAAACTCAATTAGTTCTTAGAAGAATTCAAAAATTATAGATCTTTTGCGAATTTTAGTTTATTTCTTTTCATTCTGCATTGTATTCTAGAAGTCTGACTATCATAGCATTTGTCATCAACCATACAACAATTGAAAAATAAAAATAAACTATATAACTGAATTTATATTAAGCTCACAACAATTTTATAATAATTAACTTAATATGCAATAGTAATAACTGTCACGTGCAAAGCACGTACAGAACCTAGTAATCATAAAAGAAAACATTGTCGGAGATGGAATGGAAGGTACCTAGAAACTTCTAATAACTTCAAAAATTCACAAGTCACCTAACACGGACAAAGTATGGTATTTGCTACGTTGTTTCACTATATTTAGTGCTTACTCAACACCACCAACCAATATGTATTATGGAAAGAGTCTTATTAAATAACTTTTGAAATTCAAAATTTTCAATTAATTTCAAAAATTATTTAATAATATTCTTTCCATGATACATATTTGGGACAAATTTGAATTTAAAATATTTTTCATGCGACAACTAAAAATATTTCATGGCGATAATCATCAGCCCAACTTCAACTCAACACAAAAAAACGCAAAATTAGATCTTGCTTAAAAATGTGCTAATGCCACCAAATAGAAGAAGCAAGCAAAATAATTTGGGAAATGAGTAAGTACAAGATCTTGGCAGGGATATTAATATAATAGACAAGTCTCAACTTCAACATGGGTGGTGTTTTAGTCGATTTAAGTTGCTCTTGTCATGGGTAGTGGTCAGTCGCCGCCAAAGTATCAGTGGAAAGTACTCGACATCATCGGAGGGTCACTAGCGAGTCAAAATCGACGCTTTCTCTCTCCGTCGTGTTTCACGTTGCAGGCAACATCTAGGAGTTTTTTCTTCATGAAATGACTTTTGGAAGAGAGCCTGTATATGGTGATTTAATTTGAATTCTTTTCGAAAATATAATAGGCGGGAATACACCTAAATACCGGTGGTAACTAGCCGAAGGCTTTATACATGGTTATTTAATTTTGAAAAAATGGACGAAATTTGGTTTAATTAACGCATGGCCTGCCATCTTGTACTTATATTGTTTGTGTTAACCCATATCACACAAAAACTTTTGCGCAGCTGGTATAACTCATCATCACTATATCAAGCCATGCGAGTTCAAACCGGCTTAGAGCAAGTTTTTCACCTTTTTTTCCTCATCTTCTATCTTCTAATTATATTATGTGTGTCAAGCCATATAACAAAAATACTTTCGCGCAGATGGTTTAACTGTCTTTCACTGTATCAAGCAACCCGATTTCGAAGCTGGCTTAGAGTAAATTTTTCATATCTTTTTGGGTATATATACGTGAAATTACCAAATTAACCAAATTAACCCCAGAAAAATACATGGCTTTTAAAATTAAGGGCAATATAGTCATTTCACAGTACAAGTAAAGCCACAAATTTAATTCTTGAGCTGACACATGTCCAAGGCTTGAAATTATATAGAAACTATTTAATGCTAAATGAGGCAAAAAGTCTGTAGTGGCGCACTGGTGATAGTGCATGCTTGCACTCTACAAGGAGGGGAGGTCCAACCTGAGGTCAACCATTTTTTTTAGAGATGTTCATTCGGTCGGTTCGGTTCAAACCGAATCGAACAAGATCAAACTGAACTAAACCGAACCAATAAGATTTGAACCGAACCGAACCAAACTAAATGAAAACCAAATTTCAAACCGAACCGAATAAAACCAGGTTTATTTTGGTTTATTCGGTTAAACTGAATTAGAATGGTATATTAATAATTTTAAATCAAAATTAACAAATTCTAAACAAAATAATGATTGTATTAATTAATAATAATATGTATTTAACTTTAAAGTATTGTAAATTAGCAAAATTAGTAACAAAATCTATTAATTTGGTCGGTTCGGTTCGGTTTATTCTATTTTTGATAACCCAAAACCGAACGGAATCGCTTTGACCGAACAACTCAAATTCGAAAACCAAACCAAACCAAATCAATCAAAGAACCGAACCGAAATAATCGAAATTGACCGGTTTGGTTCGGTAACCGAATAAACCGAATCGAATGAATACCCATAATTATAATAATTTATTTTCCTAATATCTTACTACATAATATGAAATATAATGTCTATTTATGTTTCATAAGGAACAATATTACATCTTTATGTCATTATATTAAAACTGCAACAATATTTTTTTACAACCCTACCAAAAAGAATTGTAATTTATTTATTTTAGTTATTCTATCTGTTAAAACTATATTACCAAATATTTTAAATTGGAAGATGACAAATAAATTTAAAATTTCATGCATTAGATACACAGATTTAAGTCTTAAATTTTTTCCTCAAAATTATAAGTTTATTTTTGTCCGAAGCGAAGGGAGGTAAGCCCTCATCCTTTCTTATTTCTTCATCTTGGGGATAAAAATATACATATCAAAATTCCAACTTGTCTCTCTTGTTCTCTTAGTAGGAGCTTTGTTTCTTTCTTCCCTCGCAACCGCCACCTCACTTGGATTTCATAATGTGCTATTGAAAGACAGATTGGCTTGCAGTAATATTTTTGCGATAATGCTGGTACCTCGTACACCAATAATTGTGCCTACAAAACAATTGCCGCCACTGATTTGGATATCATTGTGAATAATTTCGACAATTATATCAAGGCGTAATCAAAGTGGCACCACAAGACTTTGTATCTAGTAATCTGTATGAATTTTAGTATTGTTATTTTGTTGTTGATTGGTTAATTTTCTGTTACGAAGTTTTGTTTTTTAAATTGTATTTGTTGGTTATTGTTGATTGGTTTGTGAAATTGTTTTTTAAATTGTAAGTTAAATTGTTTTTCAAATTATTTTTTAGTTCGAATTATTACGAATTTACCTTAATATGTCTCTAACCTATTCCCTACCTTTATCAATTTGTTATGTGAGATCATAATTTAGTTCTAGATGTTATATTTTGTTACCGCTATAAATGAACTTGACAGTACAAGTTTATGTATTTATGTTTCCTGATTTGAGAACTTTATTAGGCAAAATAGAGGCAGCTGGTCAGCAAATTGAAGTCACCGGCCAAGAAATAAAATGTAGTCCTATATGCTCTTTTTATTTTCTTTCTCTAAATAAAAAAAAGAAAATTGAAAATCACGCCGGGGGTACTGTAGACTCTATAGCTACGAATTGAATTTATATACTGTTTTCTCACGTTCCTATATATGCTATATACTGTTTTCATTTTTTTAAATATATATTGTTTATCGAATGAATTTTTATATACTGTTTGTTTTCAGTTTATATGTTTGTATATATTGTTTTCATTTTTTTTAATATATATTGTATTATAGAATGAATTTTTATATACTGTTTGTTTTCAGTTCATATATTTGTATATACTGTTTTCAGTTTTCATATATTGTCGCTACAGGGCCGATACAGTAACGTCGCGCAGTATCAACTCCCATATAAAAAGCCACTTCTATCCAAGTACTAGTGTTGTAGTTTTTAATTTTAGATCCAAATTTCATCAAAAAGAAAAAATAATTAGTAATGTGATTCAATAATATAGACAGGGCCGAAGAAAATATTAGAACAGGCTAGCTCATATATTTTTTTTCTTTATTTATAAATCATTTTCTGTTTGAAGGAAAAGGACCGAAGTAATAAGAATTATTGACATTCTATTAGAAAAGAACAATTATTATTATTTCTATTCGAAATAGGGCCCAAGTAAATATTAGAAAAGACCAAGTATTTTTATTATTATTGTTTTTGTTTGAAGGGAAATGGCTGGGCCTAATTTTAATTTACATAAAAATATCTTCATAATTTTGTTGTTGTACAATTAGAGGTGGCAAATGGGCGGGTTGGGCCGAGTTCGGGTCAGGTCATTTCGGGTTCCGGGTCGTTCGGGTCACGGGTCATTCGGGTCACGGGTCATATGGGTTTCGGGTTCTTCGGGTTTCGGTCATTTGGGTTTCGGGTCAGGTCGGGTTTCGGGCCGTTGACTTGTCAACATCTTCGGATCGGGTCAGGTTCGGGTTCGGGTTCGGGTCGGTCGGGCGGGTTTTTCGGGTCGGGTCAGATTTTGCCACCTCTATGTACAATAGTAATCAATTAAACCTATTGCAACTTGTATATTGACGGACAAAATTTATCTGTATGCACTTACGACTTATAATTTATCTCTCTTTTCTTCAAAAGAAAATATGAATATATAGCGTATAAAATGACATAGAAGTCGGGATCCATTATGCATATATTCTGACAACAAAACAATAAACTACAAACGAATAATATGTAAACAAGTACATACAAAAATATTGTAAATTTTCTACAGAACTGCAAACATTACATTCCTACTCTAAAACTAATAAGTTCATTCCCCTCAAAAAAAAAAAAAAAAAAAAAAACTATAACATGCTCATGTAATCAACATCCCTTTTTTTTTTTTTTGCATTTCATGTACTTATCGCTTCTATAATAATCTTAAGTATCACTTGAAAAATGAAATACAATTCCTTAAAAAAAAAACAAAAAAAAATAGTGGATGAAAAAAATAGTACAGGGGACTTTTGCAAAGGGGTTATTTTGTAGGAAATTATAAATTCAGGCCCTTAAATAAAATTATGTCACTGCACAAAGAATGGCCATGGCGCGAAGTCTTTCCAAAATACAGAAATTGTTCATTAATTGGGAATTTCTTGGGCCCTAAGCTATCCATCTTTTCCCTGAAATTCTCCCTCAATCTCTCAACGGTATAATACAATACAATACAATGCAATAGAATCAAGAACAGAAAAAAGGAAACCCCAAACCGTAAATCGATCTCCCCTCCATCTCTCCTTATTCCCTTACAAACCCTAATCTCGTTTCTACTCACCAGCGAAAGGAAAAAACGAAAGAAAAAAGAGAGAAAGAAAGCACGAGAGAGAGAAGACAGAGCAAGATGACGAGGAAACGTGTAAGAATGGAGCTGATTATTCACGAGGCCACCCGTCTTGCGACGTTCAAGAAGAGAAAGGCCTCTGTTTTCAAGAAAGCTAACGAGCTCTCAATTCTTTGCGGCGTTCCTGTTTGTGTCGTGGTCTCTGACGGAAGTTACAACGCCACGCCTGAAATCTGGCCAAGATCTGAAGAAGCGTCTCATATCATCTCACGGTTTGATTCTCTCACCCAATCCGAGAAGAACAAGAAGATGGTGGACAAGGATGGGTTTATTGCTCAACAAATCGCCAAGAAGCGAATTCAGTTGGATAAAATCAATCGAGAGAATCGAGATCTGGAAGATGAACTTCTGTTGAAGAATTTGATGTCGGGAAAGTGTTCGATTGCTGATTTACAAGATAGAGATCTTATCGCGAGGCTTCAGGCGAAGCTTGAGAAAAGGAAACAACCACCAGTCAATACAGCCCCTCAATCTGATTTGACAATCGGTACCAGCTCCATTGAGCGTTCGGTACCAGGTCCTCTTCTTTGCGCAGAGCCACATATAGAAGGAGAGAAGAATTTCCCACCATTGGTGGACAAGTCAAAATCCGGTGAGAAAGATTTGAGCTTTGATGCGGCTTCTTTTCCATTGGGGAGCCTGTTAGGAGAAGAGGAAATTCCTGAATTGGGTGAAACATCAAATGTTGTGAATGTGCCGTCTCCACCAGATTGGTCCATAGTAGAGAAGGATATTTCTGAGTGCTTTGAATCAAGTAGAGCTAATGTGGCGTCTCTACGCAAATCTGAGACGAAAAATAAAATCTGTGAACCAAGTGGTGGTTTAACTTCTTTACCTGACTGGTGGAATGAGGACGATTTTAGAGCTGATGTGTCGTCTTTGCAAAATTCAGAATCTGTGAACCAGCTTGAGAAGAAAGATAATGTCTGTGAATCAAGTAGTGGTTTGACGTCTTTACCTGATTGGTGGGATGAAGAGGGTTTGAGTGATGATATGGCACCTTCGCTGACTGGATCTGATGAAGAAATAATGGGAATGCTGAGTTATTATGGGTCTGATCAAGAGATAATGGATTCATATCTATCATTCCCTCCATTGAGTTGTTGTTAGATGTGGTAGATTTTTTGGGGGCTGAGAAATTATTTCTAACTATTACTTTATTCTATTTCATGCTATTTAGTTACAGTTTAGATGGCAGTTAGCAGGCTATTTAATTACATTTTAGATAGTGTTTAGCACTAGTTTATGCATTGATGAGGTAATTAGAGAAGGGTTATGAATAGTTAAATTGGATGTTTTGTATAGATGATTAATTAAGAAGTAATTAATGAAAATTATTAACCCTTCTGTTCTGACTGTCTCTCTTAATTATTCAATTTTCTTTGTTTGATTCAATCACTTTACTGATTTAGATTTTGTTCAATTATAGTTCCTTTCTAGGCTGAATCATAGAATTTTTCTAGTGAAATGCTATAATTTAAGAGTTTGAAGTATTTTGAATGAGGAAACAAATTTCATTAATTTTTAAAGTGCTGCAAAGGGGGAAAATGCATAAGCATAACTGTTCAATTCCATGAGCATAATGCACTTGAAAAGTGTTATAAATCACAAGGGTTCTAAGAAACAATTCGTTGAACATCTTGCATGCGGAAGCTAACTCAAGATCTTTTAGGTGTTAATGGCAAACAAGGTTCACCCAATCGCAACCAAAACAACAAGAAAATAGCAAAGAAAGATCAAACAAATACACAAAACACACCCAATCTTTTTACGTGGTTTGATTTTACCCTACTCCACTGGCGGAAGCGCTGTCTCAACAAATCCACTATTGCAAGGCTTACAAGAGTTTGATTACAAGATTAGAATGCTCTCCCTCCACTCTCACAAGATAAATCTTAATGAAAACACTCTCTAACAATCTCTCAAACTCACACTCAAACTCTAGGAGAAAACCTCATGCCCTACCTCTTCCTTCTCAAGAAAGCCTCTCTCTTTTTCTCACTCTTGCTCTTTTTTCCATATGCTCTCTACAGACCCACTTAAATACTCATTTTAGTGCATATTTCAAGCCCATTTATCCTCCAAAATGGATCCATACCATAACCTAACAACTTAGGCTACATTTCATGCATATGGGTCAAGTGTTAGAGCTACAAAACTAAGCTACAATGGGGCAATATATGACAATCTCCCTCTTGGCCCTTTGTCAGTTTTCCGTCTTCACCTTCACATGATAGTGTCAATAACCACTAATTGCCGTCTCCCACATCTAGGGGCTACCTTCTGTGACCTTCAACCAAGTCCAAGCAACACTTGAACTTAAACACATTCACTAGATTAACCGCGGTCGGAACCTTTTCGACTTTCACCGCCTCACCAGCATGCTTAGTACTCCATATGGTACAAGCATTCCGTACACGCCACATTTACCTCGTCTTGAACATCTTTAGGACCATCAAAAACCGTGCAACCTTTTAGCAAATAAAGGTTTTTTGATTTTACTCCTTTTATCATCACAAATGCCCCTTGGGTCACGTGCATCACACCTCCATCTACACAAATCCGTCGACCGTGTGAATCAAGAGTACCAAGAGAGATTACGTTCTTTTTCAAATCCGGCACATGTCACACCTCATCAATATCCGAACAACACCATCATGCATACGAATCCGCACCGTACCAAATCCAACAACTTTACATCCGGTATTATTCCCCATAAATACCGAGACGCCATCCACCTTCCCATATGAGGTGAACCAACCCCGTCGTGGAGTCATATGATACGCGCATCCCGTCCATAATCCAATTAGTGTCCGACACATCCGATGCGGTCACTGATAATATCTCACCGCCATCGGAATCTACTTCAGCGACACTTGCAGAAAAACCCTCGGATTTCTTACCCTTCTTTTTCTTAATTTCCGAGCAATTCACCTTTATGTGACCAAACATGTCACAATAGAAACATTTAGGTCCTTTCTTCGACCTTGACTTATGTCTCCAACTCGAACCGTCATCACACTCTTTAGACCTCCCTCTTGCCACCATAGCCTCAACCGATTGTAAATCTTGAGCCTTCTTTTGTGACTTTATCCTCGCGTCATCTTGTAAGATCGCGGAAGTCACTTCTTCAGTCGTAAGGGTTTTCTTTCCATAACAAAAGGTATGTACAAGGCTATTATAAGGCGGTGGTAACGAGTACAAGCGTTTAAGGGCTTGATCCTCACTATCAATTTTAACATCAACACTAGCCAAATTCATCACAATCCGATTTAGCTCATTGATGTGATCTCGTACATCTGTGCCCTCTTTCATCCTCAACTCATACCATTGGCCTTTAATCAAGAGTCAGTTGGATGTACTTTTCTCCATATACAAGGTTTCAAGTTTGTTCCATAAACCAACCTTCATGGTGTCATTCACGACTTGTCTTAGAACATCATCCGATAGAGATAGTTGAATTACCGTAAGAGCTTTCTCATCAAGCTCATCCTACTTATCTGCCGTCATTGTGTCAGGAAACTTATCTTTCCCTTTAAGTGCCACCGCACACCCACTTTGTGTCAAAAGAGCTTTCATTTTAATCTTTCAAAGATTAAAATCGCCCATTCCATCAAACTTCATAATCTCATATTTGACCGCCATTACTTGTCTACAATGCCGAACTACACCTCCTACTGTTGATAGCACTTGTTATATATCACAAGGGTTCTAAGAAACAATTCGTCGAACACCTTGCGTGCGGAAGCTAACCAATGATCTTTTAGGTGTTAATGGCAAACAAGCTTCACCTAATCGCAACCAAAAAAAATAAGATAATAGCAAAGAAACATCAAACAAACATACAAAATATACACAATCTTTTTACGTAGTTCGGTTTTGCCCTACTCCACAGGCGAAAGCGCTGGCTCAACAAATCCACTATCACAAGACTTACAAGAGTTTGATTACAAGATTAGAATGCTCTCCCTCCACTTTCACAAGATAAATCTTAGTGAACACTCTCTAACAATCTCTCAAACTCACCCTCAAACCCTAGGAGAAAACCTCAAACCTTAGCTCTTCCTTCTCAAGAAAGTCTCTCTCTTTTTCTCACTCTTGCTCTTTTTTCCCATATGTCCTCTTTAGACCCACTTACCCATTTTATTGCATATTTCAAGCCCATTTATCCTCCAAAATGGGCCTATACCATAGCCTAACAACTTAGGCTACATTTCATGCATATTGGGCCAACTGTTAGAGCTACAAAACCAAGCTACAATGGGCCAATATATAACACAAAGAAATATTTAAAGCTTTTTTATAAACTCATGGATTAATTTTACTAATTGTCATGTGGCACTTGAAATGTCATTAAGGCATATTATTCAAATGAACGCTTTAGTTTTAGCTATACTTCCTCTTTTTAGGAATATTTTATTTTTGCAGGGGTCTTTTTGCAAAATTTTAAAAATTTCTTCTTATCTTTTAAAGTTTAGTACCAGTATAACAGCCCGCCCTGGTTGAATTAATGCTAATTGGAAAATCAGGTGAGAATTTTAATTCCTGCTCTGACCTAATTGCAAAATTAAATTCCTAATTAAAATATTATCATTTTCTGTTCTCTTTTTTTTTAAATTTAATTTCATATTTTTATTATTGCATTATTGAAAACATCTAGAATCAGCATACACAATGTTTTCATTCATATGGTGGAACAATTATACTACTATCTTCCTAGGGGCCTTAGTGCAAAATTGCATTCTCGTTCAAAGCTCAGCTCAGCTCGAGTCACACTTTTGGAGAATATTAACTTTACAGGGACCTAACTGCATTTTAATTATCAAAATAATTCAAGGGAGGTGAAATGAAACGTCAGGTGCATATATAAATTTGTATAAATGAGGGGTCTACATGTATTTAAATCATTTGAAATTTGAAAGGAGTAGAAAATCTGTTGAACTTAAATGGATAGGTCATTTGAAATCTGAAAGGAGGTATCCATTAGTGAGGTGGACCAAGTTATGAATGATCAAGTTAAACAGGTCGAAGAATCCTTCAATTAAATATGTGATTTTCCTTCTATTTTCCTTGAGGTGTCTTATATTTACAAAAGGTATTATTTTATTGTATTTTATTTGTAGAAGATATTAAAAATACCGGGATTTAGAGATGATGTGTTTACTTTACACATCTTTTATCTGGATTTGGACCGGGGTATTTTTTGATAGAAGAGATGTTTGTATTGGATTTGAGTATGTTTAATTAAATTAGAATATTACATTTGTATCTGTATTTAATGTTTTGAAAAATATATTTTAATTCCATCTCAATGAATTTCTCGAGATTAATTAATAGAAAGGAATTTCTGGCTCTAGAATTTGTAATTTGTAGAAGGACCCTAAATCAAATTAGCTTCTCATTACATATTATTATCAACTTGGTCAAATCTTGGTACCAAGTACCAACCACTTAGTAAGGTTGAATATCGAAAAGTGCTCGAAAGGGGAAAACAGAAAATGCTGCTTTTACAGGGACCTTTTTTTATTTTAAATTTTATAGGGACCTTACTGCATAATTGTTGATATTGTTTACCTGCAAGTCTTCAGTCATCCCCATAAGAAGATGGTATATGATTTCTACAAATTTATTTTTACGTTCTTCTGTTTCTCAATCAATTTCATCGCGTACCAAGAATTACGGTTATTCCCTTTTGTTAATTTTTTCTGTAGGAGAGAAAAATGGTAAATTCACTTCTTTTCATTCAAGTATGGAACAGAAACAGAAAATTCGAGAGTTAAAAAAAAAATTAGAGGATGTTTAAGATTAAGAAGAAAGTAAGAAGAGAAGTTTAAGATGGAAGTAGAAGAAGTTTAAGAAGAAAACTAATAAGATGTTGAAATATGTTCAGATGTTGTTTCTAGGGCTGTGTACATGGAAAATGAAAATGTATGTAAAGAATAGGGTTTAGGTTAGGGTTAGCTATTAAGTTAGGTTAAGGTTTGGAAGAGAAGTGGATTGAATTGGTAGGTTTAGTTGAATTAAAATGGATCAAATTTTGTATGAAGAAATTGGGTAGTGTTTTTCTATCTGTAATGAAACATTTTATTTAATTAAGGATATCTAAGTAAAATTGATTTTTTTTAGTTATATTATAACATTTCTACTAGATGTAGTTTCAAAATTCAAATTCTTCTGGAATTCAATGTATAAGCTCTAAAATATGGCTAAAAAATTATCATCTAGTTCTGTAAGAATAACTAGCTTTTCACTAAAATCAGCAAGAATTATGCTACCAAAAAATTCTAAGAATTCATAAATTTCTTTCATAAATTAGGGTTTAAGATGTTTAAATGATTAAATCGCCATCCAACCCCACATTCATCAATGAATTCTATCAGAACTCAAATTGAATTGAAAAGGAAAGAATAGAAGAAAATCATTGATTTCGTACCAGTGCCTTACTGGTATAGGGGGAAAAAGGAAAGCTCTGGCACAAAGTTAAAAAAATATATTAAAAAAAAAATAGAAAGTTCCTCGAAGTGAGTAAAAATTATTTTCACTCGTTGCCCTTTATGGCATTTATGCAGAGAAGGCCTAAAATATCGAAATGTCAATAACATTGAAAAAGGTTGAAAATTAATCGCCAATCCGTCCAATTCCCTCGTAGGAAACAAAGCGCAAATAGGAAATTTACAAAAAAATCCTGAAAAACTCTAAATTCCAAAAATCACATTCAACCCAAAATTTAACTTCCAGCCTTGTTTACAAAAACTGCATAAATATCCCTGAAAAAGTTAGAATCATCAAAATAGTCAAAAATGCCCCCAAAACATTAAATGCATGATGTTCGGCCTTTAATGCAATGATACTGGTCTATTTAGATTTAGGTCAAAAACTGAGCATAATCATTAAATACAATATAATATGATTTGTAAATTGGGCCTATTACATTGGAATAAAAGTTTGCCTATTGGAAGTAAGAAGAATGGTCCCAACCAACGCTGGATTGCAGATATATATGCACAGAGGCAATTTACATTAAGGTCCCTGAAAAACTCTTAATTACGAAATTCCATATTCACCCCCAAATTTGCTATCACTTCAGCTTTGTTCAAAAAGGAAAGAACATTTATTTCGAATCAGAATTTTGTTTGCTTGGTATAAAATTGGTCCATATCAGAAGAAAACCCTAAACCCTGGCGCGTTTTGTAAATACAGTATTAAGTGATTTGTAAATTTCAAGTATTAAATTGAAATGATATGCACACTCATATAAATCGAATTAAAAAAATGAACAGAAACTTCCATTGATATCGAATTAAAAAAATGAACAGAAACACTTGATATATGCATATCACATTCACTATGCAGAGAAGACCCTACAAGATCTCAAAATGCAAAAAGACCAGAAATGGCAATCCTTCCAATCCAATCTCCTTTATATGAAACAAGCAGAAAGGTCCCGACTCTAAAGAGGCAATTTACAGAAAAGTCCCTGAGAAACTCTAAACTCCAAAAAATTACATTCAACACAAAATTTGCTTTCACTTCAAGCATTGTTTTTGAAAACTGCAGAAATGCCCCTAGAAAAGTTAGAATCACCAAAATACCCAAAAATGTCCCCAAAACAGCCTGGCTTGATGTTCGGACTTTAATGCAATGATACTGGTTTATTAGAATTAGGTCAAGAACTGAGCAGAAATCATTAAATACAATATATGTTATTTGCAAAATTTGATCTATTGAATTGGAATAAAATGCATCACATTGTCATGTTGGCACATTGGTACATAATTTCAATTTTTTACTTTTCCATTATAATTTGAAATTTGTGTTTCGTTCCATGTTAATGGTGCAGGCACACAACAGAGAATTTTAATTTACAGTATCTACCTTCAATTCATTGGTCATGATGCATTAACTAAAAAAGCTGAACTTGTACCATTCAAGCAAAACTGGAGCAAGTACAGTTGGAAATAAAGCCCTCATTTGAATAGTATGCCTTACTGATATTTCGAGTGCCACATGATAAAATTACTTCTTACTTAATCATCTATACAAAACATCCAATTTAACTATTCATAATCCTTCTCTAATTACCTCATCAATGCATAAACTAGTGCTAAACACTATCTAAAATGTAACTAAATAGCATGCTAACTACAATTAAAACTGTAACTAAATAGCATGAAATAGAATAAAGTAATAGTTAGAAATAATTTCTGAGCCCCCAAAAAATCTACCACATCTAACAACAACTAAATGGAGGGAATGATAGATATGAATCCATTATCTCTTGATCAGACCCATAATAACTCAACATTCCCGTTATTTCTTCATCAGATCCAGTCAGCGAAGGCGCCACATCATCACTCAAACCCTCTTCATCCCACCAATCAGGTAAAGACGCCAAACTGCTACTTGATTCATAGATATTATCTTTCTTCTCAAGCTGGTTCACAGATTCTGAACTTTGCAAAGATGACACATCAGCTCTAAAATCATCCTCATTCCACCAGTCAGGTAAAGAAGTTAAACCACCACTTGGTTCACAGATTTTATTGTTCTTCTCAGATTGAAGTAGAGACGCCACATCAGCTCTACTTGATTCAAAGCACTCAGAAATCTCCATCTCAAATAAGGACCAATCTGGTAGAGACAGCATATTCACAACATTTGATGTTTCACCCAATTCAGGAATTTCCTCATCACCTAACAGGCTCCCCAATGGAAAAGAAGCCGCATCAAAGCTCAAATCTTTCTCACCGGATTTTGACTTATCCACCAATGGTGGGAAATTCTTCTCTCCTTCTATATGTGGCTCTGCGCAAAGAAGAGGACCTGGTACTGAACGCTCAATGGAGCTGGTACCGATTGTCAAATCAGATTGAGCGGCTGTATTGACTGGTGGTTGTTTCCTTTTCTCAAGCTTCGCCTGAAGCCTCGCTATAAGATCTCTATCTTGTAAATCAGCAATCGAACACATTCCTGACATCAAATTCCTCAGCAGAAGTTCATCTTCCAGATCTCGATTCTCTCGATTGATTTTATCCAACTGAATTCGCTTCTTGGCGATTTGTTGAGCAATAAACCCATCCTTGTCCACCATCTTCTTGTTCTTCTCGGATTGGGTGAGAGAATCAAACCGTGAGATGATATGAGACGCTTCTCAGATCTTGGCCAGATTTCAGGCGTGGCGTTGTAACTTCCGTCAGAGACCACAACACAAACAGGAACGCCGCAAAGAATTGAGAGCTCGTTCGCTTTCTTGAAAACAGAGGCCTTTCTCTTCTTGAACGTCGCAAGACGGGTGGCCTCGTGAGTAATCAGCTCCATTCTTACACGTTTCCTCGTCATCTTGCTCTGTCTTCTCTCTCTCGTGCTTTCTTTCTCTCTTTTTTCTTTCGTTTTTTCCTTTCGCTGGCAAGTAGAAACGAGATTAGGGTTTGTAAGGGAATAAGGAGAGATGGAGGGGAGATCGATTTATGGTTTGGGGTTTCCTTTTTTCTGTTCTTGATTCTATTGCATTGTATTGTATTGTATTATACCGTTGAGAGATTGAGGGAGAATTTCAGGGAAAAGATAGATAGCTTAGGGCCCAAGAAATTCCCAATCAATGAACAATTTCTGAATTTTGGAAAGACTTCGCGCCATGGCCATTCTTTGTGCAGTGACATAATTTTATTTAAGGGCCTGAATTTATAATTTCTTACAAAATAACCCCTTTGCAAAAGTCCCCTGTACTATTTTTTTCGTCCACTATTTTTTTTTTTTTTTTTTTAAGGAATTGTATTTCATTTTTCAAGTGATACTTAAGATTATTATAGAAGCGATAAGTACATGAAATGCAAAAAAAAAAAAGCAAAGGATGTTGATTACATGAGCATGTTATAGATTTTTTTTTTTTTTTTTGAGGGGAATGAACTTCTTAGTTTTACAGTAGGAATGTAATGTTTGCAGTTCTGTAGAAAATTTAAAATATTTTTGTATGTACTTGTTTACATATTATTCGTTTGTAGTTTATTGTTTTGTTTGTCAGAATATATGCATAATGGATCCCGACTTCTATGTCATTTTATACGCTATATATTCATATTTTCTTTTGAAGAAAAGAGAGATAAATTATAAGTCGCAAGTGCATAGAGATAAATTTTGTCCGTCAATATACAAGTTGCAATAGGTTTAATTGATTACTATTGTACAGCAACAAAATTATGAAGATATTTTTATGTAAATTAAAATTACGCCCAGCCATTTCCTTTCAAACAAAAACAATAATAATAAAAATACTTGGTCTATTCTAATATTTACTTGGGCCCTATTTCGAATAGAAATAATAATAATTGCTCTTTTCTAATAGAATGTCAATAATTCTTATTACTTGGGTCCTTTTCCTTCAAACAGAAAATGATTTATAAATAAAGAAAAATATATATGAGCTGGCCTGTTCTAATATTTACTTCGGCCCTGTCTATATTATTTAATCACATTACTAATTATTATTTCTTTTTGAAGAAATTTGGATCTAAAATTAAAAACTACAACACAAATACTTGGATAAAAGTGGTTTTTTTATGGGAGCTGATAGTGCGCGACGTTACTGTATCGGTCCTGAAGCTGCAGTATATGAAAACTGAAAACAGTATATACAAACATATGAACTGAAAACAAATATAAACAGCATATAAAAATTAATTCTATAAAATAGTATATATTTAAAAAAAATGAAAATAATATATACAAACATATAAACTGAAAACAAACAGTATATAAAAATTCATTCGGTAAACAATATATATTTAAAAAAATGAAAAAAAGATATAGCGTATATAGGAATGTGAGAAAACAGTATATAATTTCAATTTGTAGCTTCAGGGTCGCTACAGTACTCCCCGCGTGATTTTCAATTTCCATTTTTTTATTTAGAGAAAGAAATAAAAACAGCATATGGGACTACATTTTATTTCTTGGCTGGTGACTTCAATTTGCTGACCCTCTGCCTCCATTTTGCCTAATAAAGTTCTCAAATCATGAAACATAAATACATAAACTTGTACTGTCAAGTTCATTCATAGCGGTAACAAAAATATAACATCTAGAACTGAATTATGATTCACATAACAAATTGATAAAGCTAGAGAATAAGTTAGAGACATATTAAGGTAAATTCATAATAATCGGTGTACGAGGTATCAGCATTACCGCAAAAATATTACTGCAAGACAATTTGTCTTTACATAGCACATTATGAAATCCAAGTGAGGTGGCGGTTTCAAGGGAAAAAACAAACAAAGCTCCTACTAAGAGGACAAGAGAGACAAGTTGGAATTTTGATATGTATATTTTTATCCCTAGGATGAAGAAATAAGAAAGGATGAGGGCTTACCTCCCTCCGCTTCGGACGAAAATAAACTTATAATTTTCATGAGCCTCTCTCAGATTCTTTTTTTTTTTTTTTTTTTGCAATTTAAGAAATTAATTGATCAATTAATTTTGATTATAATAGATTTAGACTAGTTTCAGTGACTAATTTTTTCACAAACAGATTGTATATGATGGATATGTGAGGGTTAATTGCAGATGATCAGGGATGATATAAGCTTAAATGAAAGTTAATTAGGGTAAATAGGATTATTACGTCTGATTAGGGCTGATATGATGGGTAGGGACTGATTAGGGTTGGGCTTAACTTATGAAAATATGGGAATGATAATATTAAGGATGATTTGATTTTGTAGCTTCTTTTTGTATTATTTTGAAGCTAATATGAACTTTGTCTTTGTTGTTTGCAAAAAGTTTTGCGGATGCTTGAACATTTAGGGCTTGGAATATGCATGAAGATTTAGGATTTGAGAAAATCTTTCTAAGGAGCTCTAACAATTTTGAGGATACTAGATTTTGTGTGCGGATGCATGAATGAATCTGGTTTTGAGGGCGCTTTAGGTTCTGTATGTGGATGTATGAATGAATGTAATTGTGCATGTGTGATTGTGAATGTAGCTATGTATGAGTGACATTGTGTTTTACTTGCAAATTGTTAAGCTGTATTTGAGATAATTGGTTTAGTAATGAATAACTGTTAGTATATATTGTGAATTTGTTTTTTTGTTTGTTTTCAATTTTGTGTAAAGTTTGTTTTATATTGAATGGATAATGTGTATGAGTTCGATAAATGTACCAGCGAGACAGGGAAAGTGTTGATCAATTCAAAATTTTATTTTTTATATCAAGTATTATTCTACTCTGAGAATGTAAAATAGCATTTGTAAAAATTAGAATCATCTCAATATCTACGGAACAATCCTATTTTCAAAATAGATCATAGCACATTTATTCTTGTACTTGCGTTTCCTAAGAGAATAGCACACATTTATTCTTTAAGTTAAGACATACAGCATTGAAAAACTTATATTGAATAAATTTAAAACAATTTTACATTTAACAAAATATACATTGAACAAAAGTTAAAACAAAATATTCTATATTCCAAAACAAAATTAAAACAACACTCTTTCACTATTAATTGCACAACAATATCTTTGATTGTAGCTCAAGAAATTTCCTCTGGTATCTTTAAAACAATGTCTTTAAAACAACACTCTCTTCTCCTCTTGTATTTTGTCACTTCAATGGCGTAATTAAAAATGATTGTCGCTCAAGAAATTTCCTCAAATCATGCCAATATCATACAACTAGAAGTGATCTGCATCAAATACAAAAAGGATGGATAATTAAAAAAAAGACCTCAAAACTCAACGACTTTCTTTTCGCTGTAATAAACACAAGATTTGAATGTATAAGCTGATTTTTTGTCCTATTTCTATTTGTATTTATAAAACTAATATGTTTAAAAAATAGATAAATCTTTAATTGCAAAATTCATATCAGAATTGGCATCCAAATCATGAAATAGGGGCACCTTCATGCCACTAACAATACTAGCTAATTACAATTTGAGGTCAAACTGAAACTAAATTGAGGTTATTAGACACATAGCTTCTCAATTGAAGCAAAATGAAAAAAATAAATAAATTCAATTAAAAATAAACCCTAAAGTTGATATCATAAGTATCTCGGTTGAAACCTTAATTATATTTGTCACCAGTGTACCAGCCAAAATGCCAATTAGCCCTCAATTAATCCCTAATTAGGTCTGATTATGAAATCAACAATCAATATCCAAAATAAATCCCAATTCACACAAATTAAGCCCCAATCAGCTTTAAAAAGTTGTAATCATCCTGGTACTAGGCAAAAATCGATAACATTAGAGAAAGAGAGAGTTGCTGGTTTTCAGAGAGAGAGAGAGAGAGCTACATGTTTTCATGGCAGGCGACAAGTTGAGCGAGGACACGACGAGGTGGGGCGGATGTGCGAAACAACGACGGTGCTGGCCGGGGAGAGGCGGAGGTGGCCGGAGCTCTCTGCTTCGTTCTGTTCTCTTCGTATAGAAAGAAAGAAAGGGGAAAGGAAAGGAAACGGAAAAGGAATAAAAGGAAATAAAAAAGGAAAAAGATCTTGTATTAAAAAAAAATTAAATATTAAGGGTAAAATGGTCATTTTAAAAAATATTTAACGGCGTTAAATTATTTCGTTAGATCAGGAACTAATGAAGCACTATTTTAAAAGTACGGGAACTAAAATTACCAAATTGAAACTACATGGACTAGACGGACATTGAATTAAAGTACATGGACCAATAATGCATTTATCCCTTCATATTATGTAGTAAGATATTAGGAAAATAAATTATTATAATTATGGATGTTCATTCGGTTCAGTTTATTCCGTTACCGAACCGAACCGAATCGGTAAATTTCGATTATTTTAGTTCGGTTCTTTGGTCGATTTGGTTCGGTTTGGTTTTCAAATTTGAGTTGTTCGGTCAAAGTAGTTCCGTTCGGTTTTGGGATATCAAAAATAGAATAAATCGAACTGAACCGACCGAATTAATAGATTTTGTTACTAATTTTGCTAATTTACAATACTTTAAAGTTAAATACATATTATTATTATTAATTAATACAATCATTATTTTGATTAGAATTTGTTAATTTTGATTTAAAATTATTAGTATACTATTCTAATTCAGTTTAACCGAATAAACGAAAATAAACCTGGTTTTATTCAGTTCAGTTTGAAATTCGGTTTTGATTTAGTTTGGTTTGGTTCGGTCCAAATCTTATTGGTTCGGTTTAGTTCAGTTTGATCTTACTCGGCTCGGTTTGAACCGAGCCGACCGAATGAACACTCCTAATTATAATAGGTTTAACAAAAAATGGTTGACCTCAGGGTTCGACCTCCCCTCCTTGTAGAGTACCAGCATGCACTATCACCACTGCAGACTTTTTGCCTCATTTAGCATTAAATAATTTATATATAATTGCAAGCCTTGGACATGTGTCAGCCCAAGAATTAAACCTGCGGCTTTACTTGTACTGTGAAATGTCTATATTGCCCTTAGTTTTTAAAAGCCGTGTATTTTTCTGGGGTTAATTTGGTAATTTCACGTACATATACCCAAAAAGATATGAAAAATTTACTCTAAGCCAGTTTCGAAATCGGGTTTCTTGATACAGTGACAGAGAGTTAAACCATCTGCGCGAAAGTATTTTTGTTATATGGCTTAGCACACATGATATAATTAGAAGATAGAAGATGCGGAAAAAAAAAAGGTGAAAAACTTGCTCTAAAGCCGGTTGTGAACCCGCGTGGTTTGATATAGTGGTAATGAGTTATACCAGCCGCCCTAAAGTGTTTATGTGATATGAGTTAACACAAACGATATAAGTACAAGATGGCAGATGGGGACACGTGGCAGCCAAAGAACAAATCCGTCCAGCTTTTATAATAAAAAACGATTTATAAAAAAAGAAAAAATATATATGAGCTGACATGTTCTAATATTTACTTCAGCCATGTCTATATTATTTAATCACATTACTAATTATTATTTCTTTTTGAAGAAATTTGGAAGTAAAATAAAAACTACATCATAAATACTTGGATAGAAGTTAAGTGGCTTTTTTATTTCGAGAAAGAAAATAAAAACAACATATGGGACACCACATTTTATTTCTTAGACGGTAACTTCAATTTGCTGACCAGCTGCCTCCATTTTGCCTAATACACTTCTCAAATCAGAAAACATTAATACATAACCTTGTACTGTCATGAGCATTCATAACAGTAACAAAATATAACATCTAGTACTAAATATCATCTCACATAACAAATTGACGAAGCTAGGGAATAGGTTACAGGCATATTAAGGTAAATTCGTAATATTTTCAATTAAAAAGTAATTTAAAAAATAATTTTACTAACAATTTAAAAAACAATCAATGACAACCAACAAAAACAATTTAAAAAATAAAACTACGTAACAGAAATTAATCAATCAACAACAAAATAACAATACTAAAATTCATAGAGATTACAAGATACAAAGTCTTGTGGTGCCACTTTGATTATGTCCTGATATAATTGTCTATTGAAATTATTCACAATGATATCCAAATCAGTGTTGACAATTGTTTTGTAGGTACAATTATTTTCGGTGTAGACGTACCAGGTTCACCGCAAATATTACTGTAAGCCGGTCTGTCTTTACTTAGCACATTCTGAAACCTGAGTGAGGGGCGGTTGAGAGGGAAGAAAGAAACAAAACTCCTACCAAGAGGACAAGAGAGACAAGGTGGAAATTTGATATGTACATTTTTATCTCCACAATGAAGAAATATGAAAGGATGATGATGAGGGAGGGAAATTGAGATTGAAATATTTTTCTTTTTACTTTTGTCCGTATAATAATTTGGGTAGTTCACATTTATCAGGATTGTATTTGTGAAATTATCGGCTTAATTTTTTTTATTTCCTGTTGCCTTTACATATGTGGCTAATTGATGTGGTAAGTCACTGCAAATAAGCAACATACAATTATATATTAACGGAGAAAAATATTCAATTTTGAGTTTTAATTATATATTAACGGAGAAAAATATTCAATTACATATGTGGCTTAATTTTTGTTTTATTTCCTGTTGCCTTTACATATGAGGCTAATTGACGTGGTGGAGTCACTGCAAATAAGCAACATACAACTATTATATATTAATGGAGAAAAATATTCAATTTTGAGTTTTGCCACACAATTGTCATATTTATTCAATGCAATCTGGGCTAAAAAAGAGATTAAAATATATGTACTTATAAATTTTATTTAATTTGGCTTTTACATATATGATAAATTTTGCCGTATGATTTGGGTAATTTTTTTTGGCAAACCATACAAGCTTTATGGTTTGTATGTGTTGTGTGGTCTTTACATATAGTTTGTATGACCAGCAGCATTCAACGGAAATCTTACTAATTTCTTTAAATTACTTCAATTACCTCATTTTTTCCGCATTTTACTTCCAATCTGAAAAAATTCAACTATGCAAGCCACATAATTAAGTTTCTAATCTATTAAGTTGCTGCACTATCTAATCTGGATATTCATTGTCCTGATAGTTGAATAATGGTGATTAGATTTGGTATCAGTAGTGTGATAATGATTAAAAACTTGGTTAATTAAAGCAAGTAATATAAAAGATGAAGTACTATACAAATTGCAAGAGAGCAGTAAGTAGTACCTTGTGTCAAACTGTGAACCAACATTCTTGAACAGAACTATATGACTTGATCAATTCGAAATTGCAGAACTTGAAATTGCATGATTAAAAAACTGTCACATTTTCATTCTAACTTAAAATAAAGTGAACTTTAAGTTAAAAAACATAGATAAAGGGAAAGATTATTGGTCAAAAGTTTCCTTGGAGCACACTGAAGACTCCATTCATGAACCAATCTGAAAAAATAACACAATAAGTTCAAACATTTCATTATAAATACACTTATTAAGATAGCTAAAATAAAGGACCTGACTAGTGAAGAGTAAAATAGTATGGAGATAGAGAGTGGCTCAATTTGCGAAGGGCTTGACTCATCAGTCCTATGCACATCTGCCATCTCCCCGTCCAGCTCTGTACCAGTACCGCCACCTGTACCACCACCAATTTGAAACAAATTAATAAATAAATTAATGGAAAAATAATTTATTGTTACAATTATCATTGGTACAATATGGTAACTGAACACTATCAGTACAAAGTTGTGCTGTTTTCTACAATTTGCATGTCTAAATCCAAATAAAATTATAGAAGCTGCAAATAGTAATTCTACAAATAAATCAGATTTGTAATTGAATAATTAAATATATCAAGTCAAAAGGGTACATTAACACTCCTTTTAATAAAATTGTTTAAAGAAAATACAAAAGCTTACATATACAAGTAAAAGAGAGAATAGCATTAGTACAACTCTGCCATGCTTGCCCAAATCAAGACCTCATGTCTGAGCAAGCTCCAATCAGTACTGAAAAGAAGAAAAATTGAAAATAATAAGAACCAAAAGTCAACTTAAAATTGGAAAAGATAACTCGTTTCTTATGGTTAACTGAACTACTAAATTTGGTACCAAATTAGTTAAATGAACAATAAACCACAGTTTAAATTTTTCATCACCTGCTTCAAAGATTGTTTCAAACAAATAAAATATAAAAAATCGGACGCAGTACCAAATTAAGCAAATAGATGCAGGAAAGGTAAGAATCACGGTTGGCCATGTCCTGCTTCGAAATCAAATAAGGAAAAAAGAGTAAAGTCAGATAGATAATTTGGAAATTATACTATATAAAATATGTCAAAAAGAGAAACCAAGAAAAAGAAGCAAAAATTTGCACAAAAAAATAAATAAGAAACTGAGAAAAGCAAATAAAGGAGGATCGTTGTCATTTGCAAACATAATAACTCACCTGCTTCAGATCTGAGCGGATAAGTGGGATCTCCCCCTTCTGTTGACTGATCGTCACCATCTGTCAAGGGATCGCCTCCATCTGTTGCAGTATTGTTTTCGTCTCGCCTGATCGTCGCCATCTGAGTTACGTGTGAGAGGGTCGAGGCTTAGATCAGTCACGTCCTAGGCCGAATAAAACAATTAGAGTTAGGTTCAGAGAGAGAGAGAGAGAGAGAGAGAGAGAGAGAGAGAGAGAGAGAGAGAGTCAGAGAGTGAGGGTAGACGGAGGTGCTAGGGTTACGACAGTGAGGGAGAAAGAGGTGCTAGGGTTACGAGTGGAGTGGAGGTTTGGTTAATGAAAGCGGAAAAATGAAATAAAGGAGGGATGAAATGTGAACCGGGAGCCCAAATTTTAGCGGCAAAAAAAAAATTGGAAAAAATTGTCCGCCAATTCACTCAACAACATGACATTTAAAGGCTGCATTTCATCATGCAGTTGAAGCAAGTTTATTAATCCCACTGATAAAAATATTCAGCAAGATTTATTGTAAAATTCTACATATATAAATACAAAAGAGCATTTTATGTTAAATTCGGCACTTTCAATAGAAAGAGCAGAATTTACACATAAATCCTACGTATTTTAAAGAAAGAGCTGGATTTATACTAATGTCGCACAAGAAATCTCACCATTGCTGATTTTGTTGTAGTGATATATCACAAGAATAACTCACTTATTTGGACATTGATAAAGATAGATTGTAGTTCATACAATAAGACAAGGACCTAATATAATTTATTATTAGTGATATCAATGTAAATCAGTTTTATGTACGAAAATGTGGCACGATGCAAATATATGTGTGTTGACTTACATGTATTAGTAGTATATATCTTGGTACTTTTTATGTCATCTTTTGAGGTAACTCTGATATTACCAATTTATAGACCAATAAAACGGAATCGGAATCGGAATCGGAATATCATGTTTTTTTTTTTTTTTTTTTTTTTGAGAATCGGAATATCATTTATATAACATAATTTTATCATGCAAAGCTATATATTTCGAGCTATTCAGTTCAATTTATATATTGTTTACTATATTGTGAGAACAATTTGAGAGGTACCAACTTCTGAGATATTAATTGTTTGAGAGAAAATAATCATAGTTCATACATGTTTGTGTTTAAGGAACCTGAGGATTATATTCTTTTCAATCCCACATATAGGCTACTATATTCATAGAATAATATTCGTATAATTTCTACGTAATGATACAATAAAATTACATATTATCTGGTTTATTATATCAATAAAAATGTTTAAGGCGCCTTCATAAATATTTTAATCAATATTAATAATGCAGTATTTCAAGAGATAATAAATACATAATTTACTCTAATTATGTGTCGTCCACTTAATTCGAAAAGGAAAAAAAAATAGCTTGGGCAATGATATATGCATGTAAAACCTCATATATTAATAGATAATTTTGAGTATATATTTGCGTGTTGCCATATTATTCAAAAAATGCAATGAAATAAAATATAAAGTCTTGGCACTAATAAAGAATCATATTAGAAATTTCATAAGTGCAAACATATATGTGAGCTTTTTTTGGAAATATTTTATTATACTATATATATTGTTATTCCAACTTGATGCATTAATAATTATAAATATTGTTTAACATAAAAGTTGCATATTAGCTCCATAAATATATATTTACAATGATAAATTAAATAATTGAGGTTGTATATAAGAGATGAACAAAAATAACCAATGTGATATTTTGAACTTAGAAGTGGTTTATTATGGGCAGAAAAGATCTACACAACAAAATACACAACAAAATGCATCAACCATATATATTATATGATGCACGCCATGTTATTTCAACACTTAAAAAGATATGCTTATATTTAGAAAGCTTTATAATAAATTACATAGTACTCTAATGTTTAGTTTATTTTGAGATCAGTTTGCAGAACATTTTAAAATATAGTCATGTAAACACATCCCTGGCCTAGGAGCAAGCCCCGCAAACCGGTGGGTTAGGACAGCTACCTGAGCCGGAACAACCATGTAGGGTTCTTTTAATAGATCAAATAAAATTCTTTTCAAGTGTTTTCAAATATAGATTGCAGTGGAAGATCCGTAAATAAGGGTCGTTTGAGTATATCAATAACAAAATTACATATTATGTGGTTTATTATATCAATAAAAATGTTTAAGGCGCCTTCATAAATATTTTAAAGATATTAATAATGCAGTATTTCAACAGATAATAAATACATAATTTACTCTAATTATGTGTCGTCCACTTAATTCGAAAAGGAAAAAAATAGCTTGGGCAATGATATATGCATGTAAACCTCATATATTAATAGATAATTTTGAGTATATATTTGCGTGTTGCCATATTATTCAAAAGATGCAATGAAATAAAATATAAAGTCTTGGCACTAATAAAGAATCATATTAGAAATTTGATGAGTGCAAATATATATGTGAGCTTTTTTTGGTAATATTTTATTATACTATATATATTGTTATTCTAAATGATGCATTAATAATTATAAATATTGTTTAACACAAAAGTTGCATATTAGCTCCATAAATATATATTTACAATGATAAATTAAATAATTGAGGTTGTATATAAGAGATGAACAAAAATAACCAATGTGATATTTTGAACTTAGAAGTGGTTTATTATGGGCAGAAAAGATCTAGAAAAAAGCTCACTTTAGCATCCTTAACTCTTGAGTTTGCTCACTTTTGCACCCTAAACTTTTTAAATTGAGCAATTTTGCACCCTCCATCCGTTAAATGTCTAGTCAGCAGTTAGATGATGACATGGCACTATGATGTGGCAAAAAATATTGTTTATTTATGCTGACTGGATATTTATTTAAAAAAAATAAAAAAAATATACCTTCCCTTCCCCTCCCCTCCCCCCTCTCTCTCCCCTCTCTGCCTCACGAAAGAAAAAAACAAAGAAAAAAATACAAACACACCCGCCCCTCCCTCCCATCTCTGTCCGTCCGCCGGTCAGTTCGCCGGCCGCCGTCACTGCCGCCGGCCTCTCTCTCGCCGGCCGCCACCTCTGGCGGTAGATTTTTTTTTTTTCAAATTAGTAACAGTTTTTATGAAAGAACCGTTACAGAATTGCTTAAATAATCCAAATTCTGTAACAATTTTGGACTATTTAAGCAACTTTGTAACGGTTCTTTCAGAAAAACTGTTACTAATTGTTATAATAGTAACGGTTTTTGTGAAAGAACCGTTACCAATTGTTATATTTAGTAACGGTTTGTTAAAAGAACCGTTACAAATTTAATTCTGTAACTGTTCTTTCATAAAAACCGTTACTAAATTGGAAAAAAAAAAATAAACTACCGCCCCTTCCCCTTTGTAACGGTTCTTTCAGAAAAACCGTTACTAATTGTTATAATTCGTAACGGTTTTTCGGAAAAAACCGTTACTAATTGTTATATTTAGTAACGGTTCTTTAATAAAAACTGTTACTAAATTGAAAAAAAAAAATAAACTACCGCCCCTTCCCCTTTGTAACGGTTCTTTCAGAAAAACCGTTACTACTTGTTATAATTAGTAACGGTTTTTGTGAAAGAACCGTTACTAATTGTTATTTTTAGTAACGGTTTTTTAAAAGAACCGTTACAAATTTAATTCTGTAACGGTTCTTTCATAAAAACCGTTGCTAATTTGAAAAAAAAAAAAAAAATCTACCGCCAGAGGCGGCGGCCGGCGAGATAGAGGCCGGCGGCCGGCGAACTGACGGCGGACGGACAGAGATGGGAGGGAGGGGCGGGTGTGTTTGTATTTTTTTCTTTGTTTTTTTCTTTCGTGAGGCAGAGAGGGGAGAGAGAGGGGGGAGGGAAGGGGAAGGGGAAGGGGAAGGGAAGGTATATTTTTTTTATTTTTTTTAAATAAATATCCAGTCAGCACAAATAAACAATATTTTTTGCCACATCATAGTGCCATGTCATCATCTAACTGCTGACTAGACATTTAACGGATGGAGGGTGCAAAATTGCTCAATTTAAAAAGTTTAGGGTGCAAAAGTGAGCAAAAAATAGTTGGGGATGCAAAAGTGAGCAAACTCAAGAGTTAAGGATGCTAAAGTGAGCTTTTTTCAAAGATCTACACAACAAAATGCATCAACCATATATATTATATAATGCACGCCATGTTATTTCAACACTTAACAAGATATGCTTATATTTAGAAAGCTATATAATAAATTACATAATAATTTAATGTTTATTGAGATCAGTTTGCAGAACATTTTAAAATATAGTCATGTAAACACATCCCTGGCCTAGGAGCAAGCCCCGCAAACCGGTCGGTTAGAACAGCTACCTGAGCCGGAACAACCATGTAGGGTTCTTTTAATAGATCAAACAAAATTCTTTTCAAGTGTTTTCAAGTATAGATTGCAGTGGAAGATCTGTAAATAAGGGTCGTTTGTTCGAAACCCATAGATTTTGGATTGCAAATTTAGAGATTTCTTCGGTATTTGTTTTTAGTTTTTCATTGTTTTCCATAGATAGTTGGTTTGGAGGAGCAAAGTGGCTGGATTAATGTGGGAGAGATCTTTTGTGTAAAAATATTTGTTATAATTCTATGCATTTACTTTTTTATTTGATTTTTCAAAGAATACATTATATGCACAGTAAAGCGGCCACAACAAGACTGTATTCATAATAGTAAATATGTGTAGATTTTATTGACCTCCCGTCTTTTTTTTCTGAACTGAGAGGATTGCAAGTTGCATTCCCTCATTTTCATTAATTAAAATGAGAAGTTTGTTACAAAATAGTATCTGAGCTCTAAAGAGTTAGTACTATTACACCACATACTAATTTCTAATCCCTACTAACAATATCTGATCCATTGCTTTGCATCTTCCACTGCTTTTGTCGCCGTCCATTCCGGCTCTTTGTGGCTTCCATTGAATATTCGCGAATTTCTTTCCTTCTAGATCGTCCAATTTGCCGACGCCCATACACTGTCCCATCTTTTCGTCCGCTCTTTATTCATTCGCCTCCTATTTTTTAGCCAGGTATCGATTGTATTTCCGTTGGGGAACAGTCTTATGGGGGCATCTGTCTTCCTTTCGATCTGTCTCCAGGTCGCCTTTGTATATGTACAATGTAGTAGTAGATTGTCACGATCCTCTTCAACTCTATTGCATAAACAACACTTTGCGATATGTGGCCAACCTTTTCTTGCTAGTAGATCGGCCGTGTTTATTCTCTTGTGGAAAGCAAGCCACAAGAAGAATTTGACCTTCATCGGTTCTTTGATCCTCCAGAGGGCGGATTGCCATGAGCATCGGATTCCGGGATTTCTTAATAGGGAGTATGCTGATTTAGCCGAGAAATATCCGGAGCTTTCCCATCGCTAGATGGCGTGGGGTTGACCTGGCTGTCGACTAATTGAGACTTGATAGGCTGGAGCAATTGAAACAAGGTCTCGTAAGAAGAATGAGAGATTTTGCGTGTTGAACGCTATTAAGTCTTGAGATGATCTGATTCCGTACAATTCTGTCATGTATTTAGACCATAAGTTATTTTCTCCACTATCAAGCTTCCATAAGAACTTTTGAAGGAGGGAGTCATTTCTACTTGGCAAGTGTGTGATTCCTAGTCCTCCATTGATTTTCGGCAAACATACTCTTTTCCAGTTGATGAGGCATTTTTCGACACTACATGTTTGCTCTCATTGCCATAAAAATGCCCTTATTAGTCGATCTATGTTTTTTATTACTCCCTTTGGAATTTTTAGCACTTGCATAGCATAAAGCGGAAGCGCACTTAGTGTTGCCTTAATCAACATTAGCCGTCCTCCAAAGGATAGTAATCTTCTTTTCCATGAGGCTATTCTACCTTGGATCTTCTTTACGAGAGGTAAGTACGATATTTTGTTCGGTTTTTTCCTCGTTAAAGGGAGGCCTAGACATTTTATAGGCAAGTCTTGTTTTTGACATTTCAAAATATCTCGTATTCCTTCGTGTAAGTTGACTGGGATAGCTATCGGAGTGAAGTTGCTTTTATCCCAGTTTATATCCAATTCCGTAATTTCGGAAAATAGTTGTAGAGCCATTGCAAATAATCCTTATATTTTCCGCATAAGCTTCAAAGAATAGGACCGTATCATCCGCAAATTGAAGGACTTGAGTATCTAGGTTTAGCATCTTCCTAAGATAGGGATTAGTTTTTCTAATAATATCTTGAAGTACGTCCGTTGCTAAGTTGAAGAGCATCGGCGATAGGGGGTCACCTTGACGCAATCCCTTTTGATGCTTGAAGAAGGGAGTAGATGTTCCATTGACTTTAATGGAGGATGATGAGGAGGTGAGGAGGTTGTTGATCCAATCTATCCATTTGTTTGGGAAGCTCTTTACTTTAAGAAGTTTGAGTAGAAAGTCCCATGAAAGGTTGTCAAATGCCTTTTTGAAGTCGATCTTAAGCATGATCGCCGGGACTTTCTTTTTGTGGTAGAAATGTAGTAATTCTCGAAAGTTTCACTTATAGATCTTTTCTTTATAAAAGCTGTTTGGTTCACATGCACTAACGAGTTGAGATGAGGCTGGAGTCTATTTGCCATGCATTTCGTTAAAATTTTAATCATTGATGTTATCACACTAATTGGCCTGAAGTCTTCCGGAGTATTTGCTCCTGTTTTCTTCGGCACCAGGGTGATAGTTGCCTGATTTAGCCTTTTGAGATCGAGCTTGTTCTCATAGAACTCTCGTATCATTTTCATAAGATCTTCCTTTATAGTGCCCCACATCACATCAAGATATTTTGACGTTAATCCGTCCGGTCCTCAGAGAACGGCATATTCAGGTTTGAAAGGTTTAGGCCGTTATAATGTCTTCCTAGAAGGAGCTCAACATCACAAGTATTTGAGCTGTCTGTTCTTGCTCCCATTTGATGTGATAGAGGAGATGTAGTTTCTTTGCCTTTTCGAAGATGCAACGGCATGGAAATAAGCTGTATTTTGATCTCCTAGTTTGAGCCAGGTACAAGATGCACGTTATTGCCACTTTGATTCTTGTTGCTCAACACAGATGTGGATGTCCGCTCGGAGAGCTATTCAAAGACCAGTCGGAGACCTCCCGTCTTTTACCTTACACAATAACTGAAATGCTTATATACTATTGGCTGTTTAGTAATTAGTAAAATTATTGTAAAAGAATCTTAACATTATGATTAATTGGTTATGTTCATAATATTTGTATATTTATTTGAAATCTCCTTCTTATCATTAAAGAACAAATCAACTTTATAGAAATTAGAAGAGAAATACAATAGATAAAATTTTGTTCTTTTCATAAAATCTGATGTTCTAAAACATATTTATCTTGTATTAATTTTCGTGACAGTTTTGTAATTGCTAGTTTTATTAAAAAAAATAATAATGGATGGATGAAGTAATTCATAACACCAATAGTATAATTTTGAAAAATAAAAAATAATAATCTTTTCAAAACAAAAATAATAATACTTTTAACCATTTCTAGATTGACAAATAAAAAATTCTCAAAAATAATTGCTCTAAGAGATGTTAAAATATAGGTCAAATTTCATGGGTACCCCTATAAACCATCATAATTTCAAGTATACCCCTACAAAAAGTGAAATTTCACCAATATCCCTACAAAACTTGACCAGTCTCGCTAAGCCGTCCATAAAGAACACTTTCAGAGTCTGGAACAGTTGTCTGACTTGCTGATATGATCTCGTACAAAGGGTGCTCGGTAGATGAGTCAGGGTCTGCGGCGACTATGAGTGCAGCTGCTCCATCTCCAAACACAGCTTGTGCCATAAGGGTACAAATGTTGTCATCGGAGGGGCCCCGGAAAGAACTGAGGGTAATTTCAGAGCAGATGATCAAGACACGTGCATGCCTGTTGCTCTCTGAAATGTCCTTCGCAAGGCGGAGCGCGGTGGCACTAGTAAAACAACCTTGATGATAGATGCACAATCGGTTCACAGATGGATTCAGCCCAAGGAGTTTAGTTACATGTCTGTCCGAATAAAAAGAAATAAAGTAGGATGTGAAAGATGCTCAACAAGACGACACAACAACAACAACAACAACAACAACAATAATAATGATGATAATAATGATAATAATAATAATAATAATAATAATAATAATAATAATAATAATAATAATAATAATAATAATAATAATAATAATAATAATAATAAATTTTCTATTATTGTAGTTTATGTATTCGCATATTCCTTTTAAGTTTTAATTTAAGTAATTATTATTTTAAGAAATATTTTTATTAATTAATAATATTAGAAATTAAGATTATATGTTTTCTTTGTTTAATTCAATATATCAGATTAAGATTTTTTTATTGTTATCGGATTAATAGTTTATACATAGTTTATTACTTACTAGTAATGTTCTAGAAATGATGATGCAAATGGAAATTATCATTGTGTCTTTTATTAGTGTTCTCGTTACCTTTTATTGTATCTACTTTCTCAATTTTAGTGAAAATGAGTGAGATCTTAGCTGATCCAAGTTCTCATTTTCGTGATACTGTTATCTAATAAAGGAATGTTCCAATAAATTTAGATGAAAAAAATTAAAAAATATGCGAATATAGAAACTACAATAATAGAAAACTTATTATTGTTGTTATTATTACTGTTATTGTTGTTGTTGTTAATTGGGTTATGACAAACTGCTAAGTTAGTGAAAAGAAGATATATACAAGTCGGCACTTGGCATGTTAACACCACTAATGGTGCAAAAGATGACATGTGTGATCTTGCTCTTGGGCTGACCCCACTCTTCGATAGCCTTCTCAGCCGCCTCTGCACCGAGCTTGGGAACTGCTTCCAACAAAATATCCTGTCGAGCGTCTAATGATGTCGTCACGGCTGTAGTTATGCTTGGATTGTCCTCTAGTATCTTCTCAGACATGTGAAAATATCGTTTTTGTACAGTTGCCTTTTTACCTATAAATATGTGCATAAGCATAACAACTTTGTTTCAGTAAGCACTCTTAAAAATTATAGTGTCAGCATTGAGAGTATATTATGTAAAACTTAAAATTTGAATACAAAACTTTTAACTGCTGATGAAGAAAATTATGGCATCAATGCTTTTTATTGTGGCCGGTGCCCGGTAGTGGTGTAAACGGATGATGCTTTGATAGACCAGTATATATTAGCAGTATTCTAGTAAAAAAATTTTTGGCTTTCCTTAACAAATAATATTAATTTTGATATATATAGAACACAGGCAAAGTGTTTGACAAATTTCTCTTTGACAAATTTCTCTGCTTAAATAATTGTAGGTCGAGGGTTAGAATCCGGACCCACACTCACTGAAATTCAAGTCCATAAACAAAGAACCAATTAAGCTACGACTCAATTGTTGTTCTATTTGGCCCCTCCTATATATGAATTCTAATTCTGCCTCTTAATACATATATGACAATTGATAGATATTCGTATTTAAATAAAAATATTTAATTTGTATCCGGATGGATACAAATACAGATGGACAATTTACATGGATTACAAATACATATATGATATTTAAGTAATCCTAAGTTGAATTTATATAAAAAATATTCTCTGTTGAAAACATGGAATACATTTTTTTATTTCATATTCTTCTGATCTTTCTCTCATTTCTGCATATGATGAAACTCTAGTTAAACTAAACCTAGTTCATAAGCATTTATTTAACGCTATCTATTGAAGGTTCATGGACCAAAGAGATTTTTCTTTTCTTTTCAACAACTATTTTATATTTTATATATGATTGATCGTTGGTGGTATTATTCAGTTATATAGCAATTTATTTATGTAATATATTCGGTTAAATTATCGGGATTCATATGCGCCTGTGATATCTTAAGTTGTATCCATATATTTGTTTACTATCTAAACTGTATCAGTATTAATATCCATATCACTATCCGAATAAATATGGATATAATTATAGTAAAAATCATATCCAAACTTTATCTGCACCATTTACACCCCTAGCTTCGGTTAGAGAGACAATTTTTCTAAAAAATTGTTATATATAGTCATAATCAACATATGAGCAGTCAAATAGAATATAAATAAGAAGAAGTGCTAACATAATCTGGTGAACTTATCCTTGAGCTCCGTGAGGTGGTTGCATTTGGTAACGCGGAAGTAGTAGTCAGGATAGTCAGATTGGTTAATGCAATTTGAAGGATTGGCGGTGCCGATTGCCACCACGGTTGCCACAGATCTCGCTCTCATCTCTTGACGGAGTTGCTCTATATTATTTTTCTCCATTTTTCGATGAGTTATATGTTCTCAATATTGATCACCCTCAGGCCATATATATATATATATATATATATATATATATATATATATATATATGGATACTTGTTGACTTTGAGGCAAGATTGTTTAAAGGGAATTTTCCACTAATACGCATGTTCAGTTTTGGAATAACAAAAATACACAAGCTCAAAAGAAAATTCCTATTTTTTTCAAAGACCGAAATTTACAAAAGTGGGGCCCAAGCAAATTTTCTTCTCCAATTTTTTTTCTTTATAAACTATAATATTTTTGTTAAAAAAATGTGAATTTTTTTTTGTTCAAGATTGTATGAAGAAAATATTACCATTTTTTTGCCATTATTTATGCATATATTCATACATGGAGAGGCATTTTATAGATTTTTTTTTTGCAAATATCTTATTGTATAGGGAGCAAAGTGAAAATTTCAATCCCTTGAATATTCTTTCACCGGATCAATGGAGAAGAAAATTTGCATGGCCCCACTTTTGTAAAGACCGAATATGTCAACATAGTATGCGAATTTTCTTTTGAGTTTTTGTATTCTTGGTAGGGAGATGCTAAACAACATACGTATGTTCAAACATACGTTTTTTTAAAATACCCGCAAAGTGGTTATAAAAAGTAAATATTAAAATTTTAACCGTATGGATGTAATAAATATGTTATGAATATGTTGTGGATTAAATTTCACAGGAATCGGAATAATATATCATTGTCATCATGTATCAACCCATTATTCCGATATATGTTTTGAATAGTGCTGCATATTTTTGATGATATATGATGGCAATGATATAATATTCTGATTTTTGTGAAAATTAATCTCCAACATATACATAACATATATATTACATCCGTACGGTTGAAATTTTA
>JAJHPC010000013.1:2955000-3167500 GCA_024447665.1 Juncus inflexus | reverse complement strand
GAGAATCTGTTTTTTTTTAAAGTATTATCTTTAAATTAAAAAATGGAATAAAGATTTTTATTTCATGTTTCTTTAATTTCAGGCGAAGAAAATTAAGGTGATGATCTTGTTTTGTAAATCCTAACTTTACCATAATTACTTTTGTGAACTTATAAGTACTTATTAGTAACTATTATTTTGTAGTACTTTTGACTATTATGAGAACATGATGGTTTTGTGAGGTTTGTACAATGATGTAACAGGAACTTAGTTTAATTTGGTTGTTGACCTGTTTATTGCAAGATATTATATAATATTAATTTTGTATGTTGTTATTAGTTATGTGTTAATTATACAAAATGAGTTCACTATAACAAATCAAGTTTTCTATTAAAAAATATTAATTCATTAATGTATTAATAATTTAATATCATAAGATGTGAGAATTAAAAAATCATCATTATACACATAACACATGTAGATATACAACTTTTTCAATGTAAAATTACAGAAAAGCCAATAATTATGGCAAAATCAGCACACAAATATTCAGCTTCATGTTATTCATCTTGCATTACATGTTATTTAGGTTTCGAAAATTGGGCGGGTCATTCGGGTTCAGGTTCGAGTAATTCGGGTCACGGGTCGTTCTGATTTCGGGCCGTTCGGGTTTTGGGCCATTTGGGTTTCGGGTTCTTCGGGTTTTGGGTCATTCGGGTTTCGGATCAGGTCGGGTTTCGGGCCGTTGACTTGTCAACATCTTCGGATCGGGTCAGATTCGGTTTCGGGTTCGGATCGGTCGGGCGGGTTTTTCGGGTCGGGTCAGATTTTTCCACCTCTAATTTTGGGTGTTAAAACACGTGAAAACTGAATACAAGTTAAAGCCTAAGTGACATAATAAAAATTAGTACTCCAAGCACATCCAACTTAAACAGGTACTGGATGAGATAGGACTGGTACATCATTGGAACTTTTGACTGTAGGTGGAACTTTTGACTATTATGAGAACATGACCTGTTTATACAAGTTAAAGCCTAAGGGTACTGGATGAGATAGGACTGGTACACCGAAACATTAATCTTGAGGGAAACAAAATAAAAATTAGTACTCCTAGCACATCCAACTCTGTTGTACGTACAAACTATATCTCTAAACAAAGCAACAAGGCACTAAGTGACATTTCTCACTCTGACATTCTCTCTAGTCAGCCAAGAGAAAGACGTGTTGCTTAATTGCCTGGAGAGATCCCCTCTGGTTGTATCACGATATATCTCCCCTCATTACTCTACTCAACCCTTACCATCCCCTCTTTTTCCGGACAACACACCAAAATACACACAAGATCAAAGCACGATCGACCTAAATAGAAAAACTTTGAATCTATCTCACAAGGCTGACACCCAACACATTCATAATCTCTTCTATTCAAACAACATGCAAAATGAAACCCTCTTACCTGATACAACACGTGACCAGGAGGTGCAACTAAACCAAGGGAACCCTAACCCTAATTTAGAGACTGACTCACCCCTCCAAAATAATACAAAAGAAAAAACAACTAACAATAAAATTAAAATAAGGGGGAAAAGGGGGGAAAACAAAATAGAGGCAAGTGCTAATATACCTACCAGAAGAAGCTCTAGAAAATCAGTCCCTACTAAACTCTTTCAGGGATTTGTTCAAACACTTCTTAAAAAAAGAACACAAAATAATACTAAGAATAATAAGATGAACTTTAAAGAGGATCTAGCAAAAGCAGGCTTGCTAGAAAAATTAGAACAAGAATCTGTCAACGCTAACCCCCTAACTTCTGATGATCTAGGTTGTCTTGCATATTATGCAGGCATGAAGAGAGGTATTGAATGTAGCACTCAAGGTGCTAATCAAGAAGGCACAAACAACTCGTAAAGAGTCCGTGCGACATCATCCTCAACTGAAGGAGATAATGCCCAGTCTACTTCAATATAGACTTCTCCCAATACTCTCTTCTTAGGATAATCTCCACATCCAAAATACTTTTGTTTAATTATGTATCACTTTTGTAATATGTCTATTTTGTGTTGGAACCTTCGTGGTCTTGGATGTCCAAACAAGTGCCATTTGATTAAAGATATTGTACGCACTTCTGGGTGTAAGATTGTATGTCTCCAGGAGACAAAATGGAATCCAACTTCTACTTTTAATATCACATCTATATGCCCCTCTTATCTCTCTAATTTCTTTGCTAGAGACTCAGATCAATCAAGAGGTGGTATGGTCATTATATGGAATAATGAATTCTCTTTGGAACACTCTTTTAATTCTAACTACTGCTCATCTGTGATCCTTAAAAACGAAGCATCAAACTCTCTTCTTTTGCTGACCAACATCTATCCTACACGTGATGATCTAAAAATTGAATTCTTGAATGAAATAAAAACAATAAAATTAGAATATGACCTCCCATGGTTAGTTATGGGGGATTTTAATCTAATAAGATCGGTAGAGGAGACATTTAGCTCAAATCCAAATCAACCTCTAATATCCTCTTTCAACGAGGTCATAAATGAATTAGAACTCATGGAAATACCTCTCTTGGGTAAAAGATACACATGGACGAGTAAAAGACAACAGCCTTGCCTCTCAAAACTTGATAGAATTCTTCAATCATATCACTTGATTGAGTCAAACCTCACCTCTTCTCTAACTGACTTGCCTGCTACAACCTCTGATCATACGCCAATTCTTCTTGATCTTAAGGATAATGACAGGCCAAGGAATCAAAGGTTTCGAATGGAAAAGAAATGGTTCAAAAAATAAGAATTCAGAAATATTGTGGCTAACACATGGGCACAACCTGTCCATGCAAACCTAAATATCAAAATCTATCTTACTAAACTAGGAAGAATGAGAAGAGCAGTCACTGAATGGGATGCAAAAAACTCTAAATTCCATAACATATTCCTCCATAGATCAAAAATGATACTTCAGATACTCGATATAGCTGAGGAATCAAGAACATTATCTCAGGAGGAATATATATTTAGATTAAAGCTAAGAGAGCATATCCACCAATTAACAACTGAACAAGAAACCAAGTGGCAACAACGTTCTTCTTGTACATGGTTAAAATTGGGGGACAAAAACACGACTTACTTTCATGGTCTAACCTCTTACAGAACTAAAAAAAATTATATTTCTCATATACAAATAGAGGAGGAAACTGTGACTGACTCAAAGCTAATATTGGAACATTTCTCATCCTATTATAGGGATGTCTTTGGCCCTAACCACGAAACAGTAACATGAAACCCAACCAACCTTGACAACTCTATTGATCTATCCTCCCTGGAGACACAAATAGATGAAGCAGAAGTGAGAAAAGTAATAAATTCTTTAAAGAAAGGGAAATCTTGCGGACCTGACGGACTGCCATCTGAATTCTTCCAGGAATTTTGGGAGGTGATTAAAGATGACATTATGAGCTTAGTTAATGACTTCTTCGCCAACTCTCTCGATCTATGGCGCATTAACCAAACATGCATAACACTCATCCCTAAGAAATTGGGGGCCAATACTATGAGCGATTTTAGACCGATTAGTGTGATAAATGGTACGATTAAGATTCTCTCAAAAATTCTAGCTTCTAGATTGCAACCTTTCTTAGAGAAACTAATCTCTCCTAGGCAAACGGCCTTTATACAAAAGAGACAAATCACAGAAACTTTTGTCAACAAAAGAGAAATTCTTTGCTTTCTTAAAAAGAAAAATATCCCATCCATTATCTTTAAAATAGACTTCAAGAAGACATTTGACTCGGTTTCTTGGGATTTCATCCTTAAGGTCCTTCAAGCAAGAAACTTTCCACCGAGATGGATAACCTGGATCAAAAACCTCCTAAACTCTTCATCCTCTTTTCTCAAAATTAATGGGTGGGAAGGCACTCCATTCTTCCATAGAAGGGGAGTGCGTCAAGGCGACCCGTTATCATGCATGTTGTTTAATATTGCGGTAGACGTGCTTCAATCTCACTTTATGCAGTGGAACCTCTCCTAAACCCACACTATCGTATTCAACCGATGTTGTTCCAATTCGCGGATGATACTATCATCATCTCGGAAGCGGACCCTAGAAACATCCGGCTAATCAAAATAAATCTCCAAAATTTCGCATCTATCTCGGGCCTAAATGTAAATTGACAAAAAAGCTCATGCACAACCATCATAATACTGCCGGAATTACTTCCAACCATCACTCAAATAGTGGAGTGCCAAATGGAAAACTTTCCTCTCAAATTGCTAGGGCTGTCATTGACGGCTTCGAAACCGTCAAGGTCAATATACATGTCTATACTCGAAAAAGTGCAGAAAAGATTAGCCGGTTGGAAGGGTAAGATACTCTCATTTGGGGGTCATTTGACACTAATCAAATCAGTCATCTTACCTTTGGTAACTTATGAAATGCAAGTGTACCTATTTCCCCCTCGCCATTAGCGCTCATGGAGCTCAAGACCTTGACGGTTTGTTTGTTTGTTCTCTGTTTTCTATTTCCCTTCTCTCTCTCATTCAATCCTGGCCAACCATCTTTGGAATAGTAAGAGATGATGGAAAAACGGTTGCTCAGATACTCAGTGGGTCGATTAACTTCCAGCAATTTATTGCTTCTCCTCACCCGCTAATAAGTTCGGAAGCTCAAGATATATTTCTTCTCCTAGCCCTTCTAAATACATCAGAGGAGAGAGACATACCCGTCTTGGCGTTGGACAAACTCAGTAGAATTCTCCTGAAAGCCCGGGTATAAATTCCTTCACCTTTCCCTTTCTCAATCAAAGGAAAATAAAATCTTATGGAAAATTAAAGGATCTGAAAAAGCTAGATTTTTTGGATGGTTACTGCTCCTTAACCGACTTCTAATGCAAGAAAATCTACTCAAGAGAGGGTGGCCAAATCAAGGTGACTGTGTAATGTGTTCACATCAAGAGGAGGAAACAACGTCACATTTGTTTCTTCATTGTGATACGGCAACACAAATATGGAGACAATCGGGCTATAACCTGTTATTATTCATCTCTAATGAGCTCTTTTGGTGCCAAACTCGTGCTGCACTAGGAAAAACAGAACGCAAAAAATGGGATTCCCTCTGGCTTAGCGCGTGCTGGACCATATGGAAGGCGAGAAACAACTCCATCTTTAGGAGCAAGAGGACAATGCCGGGAGCAATTTTGATGGAGGCCAAACGACAAGCAGAAGACTGGTGGGAGCATGTCTAACTTCGCTTCACGCCAGATCGATATTTCTATTTTCTAAGCCTCCTTTGTAATTCGATAAGAGACCCCTTATAATTTCTTATAATTGGGTCTATTGCAATAGAATCTGTACCCCTCATATGTAAGGTCTATTTAACAAAAACATTTTTATTTTATTTTATTTATAAAAGAATCTCAGTGAGACAATCGCCTCCTGACGCTTCAAAAAAAAGATATACTTCCATGTTATTAAACTGAGATCTTATAATAAGAAATTTTCCATGTTATTATCATTTTTATGAAAATAAAAATAAATTCCTAATCTTTTCATGTAATTATTATTTTAGTCTAAACAAAATAAATTCAGAATTTTTTCCATGTTATTATTTGAATGAAATAAATTCTTTGCACAATATATACTCTCAAGTTTTAATTTGTTATATTTCAACTTTTATTTTTTACACATGATCCTGTTATTTAATTGCTCATTTTCTCAAAAATATCTAATAAAATTAATAAAAATAAAATTAGGCTACAGAGAAAAGAAGAATATGGACAATTAGTTTAAAAAGGAAAATATATGAGGCAAGATATAATCAAAGCACATAGAGCTAACCACCTTGTTTATGAGGGGGTAAAATTGTAAATTTGATTTATGTTTTCGTGCATCCATCAATCAAACCAAAAGAACATTAATTTAAGGGGAAATTTTCAAAATCCCCTATTTTTTCTGAAAATTTTCAAAAAAACCCGCTCACTTTGGAGATTCCCTCAAACCCCCCTGATGACTAATTTGAATTATTATTACCCCTATATACATTTTTCCATCCATTCTTTGGTTATAAATTCTAAAATGACTAATTTGCACTTGTAGTTTTTTTAAAATGCTCTTTTAATTAACATATAATTAGTAAAATAATTAAAAATAATATATTCATATGTCTAAATTAATACAAAAAAATTACTAGTACAATATTTTTTAATTATAATTGAAATATTATATATTACTTTATGTCTCAATTAATACAATTTTTTAGTCATAGAGTACAAAATTAATTGTAATTAAAATTTAATTATATTAATTTTAATAATTAAAAGAGAATATATATGAGTTAAATAACAAAACAATAAATTTTAGTAAACACACATAACAATTTTAAATATTTAGAAAATAATAGATGCTTGAAAAAAATCAACATATAAACAAAATAACAAGCAATATAAAATTACAATAATAATTAAAACATAATTAATATATATCTTAATAATCAACAAAACTAATATAAGAAATATTATATTTTAAATACAAATACAAATATATTTTATGGATAAATTAATATATTATATTTTAATTATTTTATTAATTATTTGATAATTAAAACAACATGAATTATAAGTAGAGGTGGCAAATAAGTGGGTTGGGTTGGGTTCGGGCCGGGTCATTCGGGTTACGGGTCGATCGGGTTTCGGGTCATTCGGGTCTCTGTCATTCGGGTTTCAGATTTTTCAGGTCTCAGATCGTTCGGGTTTTGGGCCGTTCGGGTCTCGGGTTATTCGGGTCACGAATCTCGGGTCGGATGGGTTCAGGTTACGGGTCAATCGACTTACAGATAATTCGGGTCTAAGTTTCAGATAATTCGGGTCTGAGTTTTGGGTAATTCGGGTCTGTGGTCAATTCAGTTACAGTTCATTCATTTCTAAGTTTTTAATATTTAGGTTTTGTATTTATGATTGTCCTGGTCTGTATTATGAATCATTGAAGTATTTTAGCTCAATAAAAATTATTATAACGAGTCAATCAGGTCCTTACATCCGATTAAATTTGTGTTTTTACTTTTGGATTGTATTCCATACTAGTTAGTCATCATTACTCTTGACCTTATCAAGTATAGATTTATAAACAATTGTTAAATTATATTTAAGTCTTAGAAAAGAATATTAAACACGAGTATGATAAAATGATATATTGCTCTCTTAAATAGTATTATAAGTTACTATAATGGCATTATAAAAAACATAATAAGATATTATAAAATAATATATAATATTAGTATATAATAGTTAACTCAACAGTTACATGATCATTCATTTAGTATATTCAATCTCAGGTCATTCAGATTCAGGTAATCGGGAGGGCCATTGGGCTTCGGCTTATGGGTCATTCGGCTTTCGGGTCGTTCGGGTCTCAGATCATTCGGGTTTCGGGTCATCTGGCATCGGGTTGGGTCGGGTTTCAGAACGTTGATTTGTCAATATTTTTGGGTCGGATCGGATTTGAGTTCGGGTTGGAGGGGCGGGTTTTTTTGATCGAGTCAGATTTTGCCAGCTCTAATTATAAGGGTAAATTGGTCACTTAAAATTTTTGAACCCAATAATGGAAGGACAAGAATTTTTTTGATAATGAGGAGTGGGCTCAAAATACTACTTCCAATTTTATTGATCAAAAATATATATATAGACGGTAGAAGAAATGGAAATTTATGTAAAGAAGTCAGGGTTGAGGAGGACTCTTCCTTTGAATTAAATAAAGCAGAAAACAAAAACTACAAGAAGAAAAAGCAGATGCAAACTAAGTTGAAAAGGCTATTGTCCAAAGTTGGTATTCATCTGTAATTTTCCGCGCTAGTATTGTAGTGTTGGAGTTTTTGCCTTGGAAAATTCGGGTACACCTTTCTTTCCAAATCCAGAAACGGAATGCCAAAATTAGAAGGACTTGTTGATTTGCACGTGGTGCCCGTTTGGGTCTTTGAAGGTAATTCTGGAATCACGGCCAAGTTATTTCCGATATGATGTTTTTGCATGTGTTCCATACAATTTTAGCGTATGTGCATGAAGCGAAAAGGTGTGCTGCCGATTCAGCTGATGGTAGCAGAGACAACATCGATTGGGCATCATTATTCCTCTTTTGACTAGATTATCTATTGTGGTTAGTCGGTTCTGTATACATTGCCAATTGAAAATTTTAATTTCTGAGTGGCTCTTTTATTTTCCATATTTTTTGGATATTTGATGAGAAGTGGGGACCTATACTGGTTCAATTTTCTTTGATATTTATCCCCTTGTCTGGTTCAGTTTATTAGGCCTTCTTAATTTGTTTCTTTTTTTTTATCTTCTGCTAGTTCTATTCTCTTAATATCTTTCTAATTGTGGACAAGATTTTATTTATCTTACAATATTCTCTAGTTCGTTTAATTTATATGTTTAATAGTTTGCTCAATGTGCTATCTGCTGAATATTTACTGAAATAGTTCACTGAATATTTAATTGTGATTAATTTTGACCGTGACTATCTTTTTCAGATTCTTTTTTTTTTTTTCAATTTCTTGTGATTTAGAATTATTTAGACTTTTGTAGCTTTTTTTCGCGGTTTTCTCGCATATTCCTATTGCTGAATTTTATTTTTAATTCTCACTATTTTTAGTCTATTTCAATTATTCATTTATTTTTCTAATTAATACTATTTTTTTAAAATGAATCTTCAGAATTTTAGAGATTATATTTCTCAACTTTCTTCAAATTTTTTTTTATTTCATTTTATGCAGATTACATTTCATTTTCAGCTTACATGGATTTTCGTTTTCCCCCCAATTTTGTTAAGTTTGTAAAACTTTATTATGTGGTTCTTTCTTCTTATTCGTGTTCTCATCCCTGAACCCCTCATTTCAGTTCATCATAGTGTACTGTGTATGACTTTTTATAACAATTATTAGTTGTTTTGTATTGAATCATGTCAAAGGCCCAACAGATACTAACACAAGTATTGTTTTCATTCTAAGTTTTTACTGATGAATCTAATAGATCAAAATAGATTTTTCATTATAATATAATAGGTCAATTTATGGTCGTTTTATTTGTACAGGATGGATTGTTTCCTTCAAAAGGGTGCTGAACCACAAGTTGGAATGGTTTTTGATTCGAAAGATGATGCATACCACTTTTACTTATCGTACGCATTCCGAACAGGTTTCGGTATAGTTAAACGCACCTGCCATAACTTCCATTCTATCCCCAATAGCGCTACATTCGCATGCAACAAGGAACACAACCCGAAGACCCGACCGAAACCAGATCCAGCTGAAGGACGAAAGAAATGTAAACATGGGATCCACCACAATAATTGCGAAGCTAGAATAAAGATCAGGGATTTCATGCTCAATGGTAAATGGACCATCAAGTTCGTAGAATTAGAACATAATCATGAGTTATTCCCTGATGCAGCACGCTAGTTTCAATGCCACCGTATTTTACCCGAGTTTGTCAAGAAGCATATAGAGATCGACAATGACGCACGTATCCCACAAAATCGGTCGTTTCATGCTATGTTTACTCAAGTGGCCACGATAGGGGTCTTCGAAATCACATTCAGGCACGTCATGCGTTGAAACTCAAAGAAGGCGACACAAATGCGTTGATGCTGTATCTCAATGAACGTCAAGCTGCATGCACCAATTTCTACTATTTATGTGATGTTGATGACGAAGGCTGTTTGAGGAGTGTGTTCTGGTCCGACGGTCGTAGCAGAGCAGCGTACCGGTATTTCAACGATGTAATTAGTTTCGACACTACGTACCTCACAAAGTGCGCGCACCTTTTTCTGGTCAATTTGGTTGAGTGTGCTTACAGAGACAAGAACGCGAGTAGCATCTTGATTGATTGGTTGGAGAAGCTTTCCATCAATATAGTGTCCGATGAAGGTGATGAATTTAATCAAGGACCTGGTTCATCGGTGTCTGAAACGCAGTTCATGAAGGATCCACTTGTCGTGAGACCTGTCGGTTACCCAAGGTCAGTTAGGTTTAAATCTAAAGAAGAGATGTTTTCAAATAACAAGGGCAAGAGGGGCCAAAACAAAATGGGCGCACCGCCCAACAAAGCTTTTAATCGATCAGTGAAGGTAATCATCAAATAAAACAATAATATATTCATAAATTCTGTTGTTAATCTTACTATTTTTTTGTGTACAGGCCACATATCCTCCTACTGGTTCGGTCAACACTCAGTCATATACGTCATGTATGGGATCAGAGATGACCAATGGCGAGTCTTCAAGCAATGCCATATATACTATGCAATTTGCACCGGTTAACAACATGGGACTTCTCAAGCAGTTCAATTACATGAGGAATTAGCTTGGTAGTTTGATATGTGGTATTCTGTTTTTTAGTTGTATTTTGGGTAGTTTTGATTTCTGGTTTTACGTTTTGGGGGTTTATTTATTGTGTTCTGCCATTGAACTTTGTTATGCAGTTCACAATTTGTCTTCATTTTGTGGCAGTGCAATTTGTTAGAACTTCGATGTTTTTACTTGTTTTCATTCTTTTTATTTGGAACATGTTGAATGTGAATTGGATTTCTATTAAAACCTACTATGTGAACCGTTTATATTTATCATTCTTATTTAACTTAAATTGAATGAAATTTGCCTTAAAAAAAGCTTATAATAAAGCCTGTTATTTACGAAGCGCATTTTCCTCTGTCCCATTTATCACGCAACTTATCTTCCTCGCTCCATTTCAGATTTCAGCACTTCTTCCAAAACGCCAGAATCTACCAGCCGCCACTGCAACGCTCTATCAATGGACGAGTTGATCGGACTCCCCAATACTCCACAACAACCGAAATCAAATGTTCCTCTACTTAATATTAACCACCACCTCTTCGTTCATCACCCCAATCCATGATCTTACCTTACTTTCCCCAATTCTGAACTTGACACCTCATTAAAATCAACCACCTCCGGTTGGTTCAAAGATGTGTTCCCCCGTCTTTAAACATGATGTTTGAAATAGTTGCAATATCTATCTTATTTTGGACAACTTTTATGTTTTCAATTTCTTTTAGTTTGGAACATGTTTATTATTTTGTCGTGTAGACTTGTTGGATAATCAATCCTAGTTTTATGTTGTTATTGTTGTTTGAAATGCTAGACCTAACCATTTATGCGTAGTAATTTTGTTTCTGGTATGTAAATTTTTTGATGTCATATATTATGTTTTCTAATGATATATTTAACAGAAAAAATTACTCAAACTGGTATCCATCTGCTTTTCAAAATTTTGTCATCAAATTGTCTCTTCTGATTTTACCATGAAGATATGTACGATTTTCTGTCGTTTAAAACTTACAAATTAGGTTTTTGTAACTACGCAAAAACGTGTCGTGGTGTAATCGTGTGTTAACAAAACAATTTATATTTTCCCTAAGTTCAATATTCAGTGTATATGTGGTATTGGGTTTTAGGGGTCGAACACAAGGAGACTGGACCTAAGTAAAACAGATTCACAATTAATTATCAAGGTTTTAGGGTCTTATTTGTAAAATTCTAAGATTTTAACCGTAATTTCAAGTTTTATTCAAAATTTTCAGCTTGACACACTTTTGTATTTTAACTCATAACCAGACCAAACGAACTTCAAATTTAGCAAATAAGTTATTGTTGGAAACTAGAAGAGATATCTTCACAGTGGTATCTTACTAGAATTAGGTTTTTATTCAAGAATTTCCAGAATTATGCAGTTTAGTGCAGAATTTTATCAGATTTATATTTTTAGCATCAGTCAACTTCAGTAAATTTCAGAAAAATAAGCACAACTTCAAAAATCACCAAATTTCTACATTAATTCAATCACAGACTCAAGAATCTACCGTTATAATTTCATATAATTGTGCCGGACAGATTGGGAGAAATAATTAAAAAACAGACAGAAGCTCAGAAATTTCAGCAGATATCAGCAGTTGAAAATGGTCTAATATCTCTAAATTTGTCTTAACAAATATTATTTTAAATTCCAGAAATGAAATCTAAACTTCAGAATATTTCAGATATGACTATTTTTATATTTTCATTATTTATTTTTATATTTTTTAAGATTAGAAAGATACTGGACAGAGAATTGAAAAAAAAGAAAAAAAAACAGAAACTGGAAAATAACAAATTCGAAAAATTAATATCTCAAAGATTATAAACAGGAATTGGAAATTTTTTTGATTTGAGAATTATCTACTAAATGATTACTTTAAAATAAAAATATATATATAAATCTTCAGATTTTGTTTTGGACTCGAAATTGAAGTAAAAAACTGAAAAACAGAAACAATTACTGCAGCAGGACATATCTTAATTTTTATGGATAAATATAGGGTTAATTTGGCAATTTGTATAATATAGATATCATTAATCACTTAGCAAACAATCTTAATAGATCCAGAAGCAAGGTTTGAGTATTTTCTTCCAAAAATACTTAATAAATGAATCAAGACTTAAAGTTCAACTAAAAACTTCTATTTTCAGTTTTTGGGTTCAAATTCGATCCAAAACCAAAATCAATCAAACAAGAACATTTTCCAAGTGTTCTAATGATCAATAAATCGCTAAATACATATTTGTAAATCTCAATTCGATCTAAAACTCTTCTTCCAAACAGATTTAGACAAATATTCAATAAATTGGTGTTTTGAACTTAACTTCACAAATAAACAAAATTGAATCAAATAATCACAAGATTTCAATCACACATCATACAAATGTCTAACCCTATCCTAGATTCACCCACTCATGACATTAAAAACAAGATTTGATCTATATTTCATCATTTTTACACAAAAATTCAGATCTGAAAAATCAGGGAAAAGAAAGAGTTTAAACGAGAATCAAACCAAACCGAGATGATGACTCCCCTTGACTTCTCGAGCCTTCTAGATCGAGAATTTTGGGTTTGAACGCCTTCAGCACGTTTTTGCTCAAATCGGATTTCCGAGCTCAAATCTTTGCTCTCAAGCTTCCATTAATGATTATTAGGGTTGTAATGAGGAAGAAGATGAAGAGAATGAGTGATATGTACAGTGGTGTGAGATTGGATGGATGAATGGATGTGTGGATGGATTTGTATTTTTTGTCTTGAGATTGAAGGTGATTGAGACTTGTATTTACTCTTTTGCCATTGATGGAGGTATGGAGGTTAGGGACAGTTTGGTAATTTTGTTAGTCAGGATTAGATCAGGATGGTGTGCTGAATATCTCAATAGAAACCAGCTCTCTTGAGCGCCAAAATATCTTTTCAACTCAGTTCTTTAATTTATGTTATTTTTGACCTGCTCTAAAATTCGAGATGAAAGTCACCATTCTAGCGATTTTCAACAAAAATTTCCTCTACAAAACCAGTTCTACTACTCGTTGTGATCTCATAGAAATTTGATTCACTCAAAACCGTTGTATATTTCTCGAGTTATGTCTCTCGCAAAATCAGAACTCAATTTCCGTTCATTGTCCAACCATTTTTCAAACAGCTCAAATAAGCCAAAAATTTGACCGTTAAAAACTACTCATCTTCAAACTCAGTTTTCTCTCTCAATTCGTGATCATTTTCTGAGTTCCTTACATAAATGGAAAGAGGGGAATAAGAAGAATATAATGGAGTTGGAATTAATAAAAAAAAAACCCATGAAGCAAATGGTGAGCTCAAGAAAATAGCCTCTTGAAACTGTTTATTTTTGGCTGAACAACGGTTTTTTGCATTTTTTTCCTCCAATCGCTAGAGAATTGACTCTGGTGGACCCCACGGACAGATCCGTCTTGTCGAGCTCTTAAATTTGGTACCCAGTTTATCCCCTTTTTAGACAGTTGATTTTTGGGAAACTCGACTTTTGGTCAAAGGCGGTTTTCGGGTTTGACTTCTTATGTTTTTGTGAATTTTCGCCGTTTTGCTTGAATGATTGGTTGGAAAGGGTTATAAGAGAATTGGAGAGGCGTGTGCAGGATTTTCGCTGGGATTTCGAAAGTATTCGGCCATCTTTGGCCCAGGATTTGCAGATCGGTGCTTCATTTGGAGTTGACTTCCCACCAAGTCCTCCAAATATTCTTTTCTTGGTTTTTTTTTTTACCTGAAAAATCACACAAAAGTGTATTAAGAGTTTCAAAAATATTTTTTTTTATTAATTTTAACATTTTTCATACATTTTATGTGATTTACGGGCGCATTTTATATGATAAAAACCCTAGAAATGTGTATAAAAAATACACATTACAGTTTTCCATTTGCAAAATAAGTTTTCTGCGAAATATATATGGTGTTAAATTTGGGAATAGTTTCTTAAGTAAATATTTGGTGATGAATTTGAGAATAATTGGTACTTAATATTTTTATGATGGCTTTCTGAGGGTAAATATGGAAAAATATTTGCTGGTGAATATTTAAATAACGAATATGGTAAATATTTAGTTAATAAATTTGGTAATATTGAATGTCATATCAAATTATTAATTAATTTACCAAACATAACTTAATTTTTTTTGTCACATCATGCAGCTTATTACAACTTTAAAAAAAGAAAGTAATCAACTAAAATTGCTAATTAACTCATAAAATTATATTTCCTACTGAATTCCCTAATTTTTATATTTATTTGGTACATCGCAAAAAAATAGGCTACAATAAGTCCATCTTGATTTCCTAATTTGTTACCTTAGAAATACGGCTAATTATAAGTAAAATTGACTAATAGATTGTAGCTATTACAGTCACCAGTTACGATTCAAAACTACAAATTAGATTTTGAACTTTTTATCACATTCTAAAGAATCTAAACTAACAAAATGTTATTTCTACAAAATATCACTCATATTTCGAAGTTATCAGATAGACATGCATTCAAATTTATTTCGCCATTACCTGCAAAAAAAGGAAAGAAGTTACTGAATAACAGATTCCCGTGTGAAATAAGAAAAAGACATTTTAGTATAAGAAATATTTAATAGTTTTTATTATGAAATTATGTTGTCAATTGTGTAGCCATTTAATTCAATGATCTTTCTAACCTGAAACTAGAAAAAGAAATAAATTAATAAAGAAAGTAATAAACCAAAAAGATAAGAAAATAAAAATATTAATAGAGAAATCACTAGAAAGCCTTCTCAATATACACATGGTAATCTGAAATTTTGGAATATCTTTTACTAATTATATTTACCATATATAAATTTGATTTAACATATATATAAATTAATTTTGTTATCAAAATTTATTAGACCTTTTAATACATATTATTATCTTAATTTTTCTAATTGTTTTTATCATCTAATTTTAAAATCATCTTGTAAATTTCAGAAAAATATTAAAAAAAAAACTGAAATCTCAAAAATCTGGAATTAAAATTCTGAAAATATCTTCAGACTGAGTAAGGATTCAAAAACCTTGAATATATTTTTGAAAGAGTTCCTGCAAAAAAAAATATATATTTTTGAAAGAGATGTGGAAAAAAATCTGAAATCATATAAAAAATCCAATAAAGAACAATCTGAAAATGTAAATACAAATAGAAAAAAATAGAAATCTAAAATTTAATAGAAATGCCTACCCAAAAACCAAAACTGCAAATAAGCTGATACATATGTACAAAACGAAAAGAACAAGTATTTGCAGCAAAATGGAATTGTTAGATTGGGTGATTTATATAGGGGATGTTTGAAATTCAAATCAGGGCCGAATTTCAAAATTAATAAAAAAATTCTGCTCATATGATGAATGTAATTCCGTGCAGCCTTTAATAACTTCACACAGCCCAATTTGAAAATTGGGCTACATAATTAAATCCGGCCTGGTAAATCTAAATAACTCCTCTGATATACCAAATAAAATAAAGGTGATGAATTTAAACCCGGTCCGTTAAACTTAAGGCTGAAATCTCTATATATAAATTTTAACCCATATTTACCAGCACATTTATAGCGGCCCATAAATGTTACTTTTCAACCAACGTGAGAGAAAGAATAAAGAGAACATTATCATTCACTCGGGAGATGCTAAACAACATACGTATGTTCGAACATACGTTTTTTTGAAATACCCATAAAGTGATTATAAAAAGTAAAAATTCAAATTTCAACCGTATAGATGTAATATATATGTTATCAATATGTTGTGGATTAATTTTCACAGGAATCAGAATAATGTATCATTGCCATCATGTATCATCAAACTATTATTCCGATATATGTTTTGAATAGTGCTGCATATTTTTGATGATATATGATGGCAATGTTATAATATTCTGATTATTGTGAAAATTAACCTCCCACATATTCATAACATATATATTACATCCGTACGGTTGAAATTTTTATTTCTATTTTTTTAATACGTATTTTGGGTGTGGCAAAAAAACGTATGTTGTACATACGTATGTTGTTTAGCCACACCCCATTCACTCAATTATTATTACCACAGCAAGTATTGAATACTTCATTTATCTTTTCAACCTCTGTCGGGAAAAGAAAAAAAAAACATTTATCTTTTCAACCAATGGGATGGCGAGGCGTACGTACTAAGCATCTACTAGCCGCGGTAAAATAACAAAATATCTGCTCCTAATTAAATAGATAGATACATACTTTTCAAACCCCTTATTCCAATACCAAGAATAAAAATCACCATATTTCACTGAAAGTGGGTCCCAGTGTTAAACTTATAATTTAGTCTCATAAACCAGGTTTATTACGCAATTTCAACGAACTTTCTTAAACAATCTTATATGCGTCGGCAGAATAAACAATGGGCCTAACAGAAATCATTATCTCTCACTGACAGTGGGGCCCACTATGACAAAACTGTGACTGGCGGCCTCATTTGATATCTTTTCTATAATCAACTACTCTCTGACTTAGTCAAATACCAGAGTTCAGTTTCTCTGTTTTATTATATAAAAAATGATTCATGTAGCGGGTAAGAATTAATCAATCAATTAATCAATATAACAGACCACTAGATATTTGCTTACATAAATATCATATACTTTGAATCAATATAAGGGTTTTTGGTTACTAATATATCACATGAACCAGGTTTTAGTTTGAAGGGCTAATTGCTTCCCACTGATATACAGGAAATGATTATTTAACTTGATAAACCAAGTGTATAGAACATTTCAAGGTTTGAGTTCCTATTTAAACCCTATTAGCTCAGAGCTTTCTTCCTATACACGGCAATTACAAGGCGGCGCTCAACATTTCCAAATCCTCTCTTCTCCTCTCGCCCCTCACCAGTAAGATTATTCTCTTAATCTACGATTTAATTGGGTTAATTAGTTGTTAATCTGTGTTATTATTTCCGGATTGTTTGGTTATTGTTTTAATTTAGTCTTGTTTTGAACTAGGGTTTTTTATTTTGTCAATCTTATTTGGTTTTAACCTTCTGATCTGAGTTGAAGTGATCGATCGAGTTTTTGGTTGATTCTTAGTGTAGCTTTGGTGATGATTTGTGTGATCAGCTGAGTTGTACATCTGTAGTGTTTGGTTTGACTTGGGGATAACATCCTTGACTTTAATTTCTTTGTAATTTCTGATTAATCTAGATTGTGCGTCTATCGTGTTTGAATCCTAGATCTTGATTTGGGTTTTTTAAGAAATCATTTTGTTTTGTTGATCTGATTTAGTTAGGGTTGAATTGCTTTGACCTTGACTTGTTTTACAATTTTTGGGTTAAGAATTGTTGTACAGAGCTGATATTTGCGAATTTCACTAGATTGGTTTTTGAAGAAACTTATTTCCTTTGAACAACCTTTTGCGATATGCTTTATCAGATGATAACCTCATAATACATATTTCCTTTGATTAACCTTTTGCACTACAGTCCATAATGAATCGTCTAAAAATGTGATGATTATTAATAAATAATTATTTGTTGTGTACAGATCCGTTGATGCTTCATGCTTGAGATGATTTTTGTTGCCATTTTGAAAGAGCATCCCTACTTCCTTTGGAGCCTATTCTGGTTCAGCCGAAATAGGCTTTGGTTTTGGAACCGAAACAGGTTTCGACACTGGACTTGACCAAAATGCCCTTTTGAACCCCAACCCTAAACCCTAAATCTCTCCAGCCATGTCTTAGCGACAAGTAAATTCCCTCGGCTTCCTTTCTTTTCCCTTTCCTCTCAATCTGCCTCCAAACAATACAAAACAAAACCACTCTTCTTTTCTCCTCTCTTCAACCTCTCAGCCTCCTTATTTCCCTGCTTCAAACCTGATCTCTGAACAATAAAGAAGTTCCAATAGTGTTTTACTTTTGTTTTGCACGAGTTTCCTGTATAATAAAATGGGCGAAAAGACGAGTTTGCCCCCGGGGTTTCGGTTCCACCCTACTGACGTGGAACTGGTGTACTATTACCTGAAGAGAAAGGTGATGGGAAGGCCCTTTCATTTCATGGCCATTTCTGATATTGATCTCTACAAATTCTCCCCTTGGGACCTTCCAGGTAATTATTTATTAGTTTTTTCAACTCATTATTTATTTACTTACTCAGTAGTATTTTATTTTAATTTTCTTAATATTTATTTATTAACTAACTAATATTTGTTTATGTAATTTTAAATATCTATCTATTTTTTAATTTATTTTAATATATATTTATATTTATTTTATTGGATATTTAGTTATTTTTATTTTATTTATATTTAGTTATTTCTATTTTATTTGAATATGTAGTTATTTATTTTTATTTAATTTTAATATTTTGTTACTTATTTACTCACTGGGATTTTTATTTTATTTTATTTTACTTAGTATTATACTTTTATCCTATTTTAATATTTATTCAATTAGTTGGTATTTCATTCTTATTCTGTTTCTTCAATCCCCAATTTGAACACACACACACACCCATATATATACACACAATTATCATTTTATATATTTGTACATTCCCTCAGTGATATTTCTTCCCTAAACTCCACAGAGAAATCCTGCTTGAGGAGCAAAGACCTCGAGTGGTTCTTCTTCTCTGCGCGCGATAAGAAGTACCCTAAAGGAAACCGTGCCAAACGGTCCACGGAAACCGGCTACTGGAAGACCACCGGCCAGGACCGCACCGTGTCGCTGAACTCGCGCACGGTGGGAAGCAAGAAGACGCTGGTGTTCCACATCGGCAAGCCGCCGCGGGGCGAGAGGACGGACTGGGTCATGTATGAGTACCGCCTCTCTGATGATAATCTCATCCCCTCTGGAATCCAACAGGTATGTATAGATGTGTTTTTCTCTAAATCCTAAGGCGTAATTTAGATCCTTTTTTTGGGGGATTGAAAAAGACCTCCATCCAAAAACATTTTCTTGGGCCAAATAGCCTCATTAATTTTTTTTATAAATTGTTTTAAGTTTTTATTAAATAAATAATAATAAATAAATAATTAATCCACTTTATAGGGGGTTATTTGGAGAATCTAAAATGTATTAGGTTTTTTTTATATGTTCAGAAAAATTAGGGTTTTTTAGGGTTCCCCTTTTTTCTAGACCCTAAACTCTGAACATGTATATTAGATGCATTTTTTCCTGAACTCTAATCCCCAACTTCAATAAATTTTTTGGGTTGATTATTTAAGCCTAAACCCTAACTTTAATGTATGATTATTTACAGGACGCGTACGTGCTGTGCAAGATATTCAAGAAGAGCGGTCTGGGCCCTAAAATCGGGGCGCAGTACGGCGCTCCATTCAACGAAGAGGAGTGGGAAGATTACAACGGCATGGATCTCGAGGCGGCCTTCCCTTTCCTGCCCCGCCCTTCTCCAACCGATTTAACCGACAAGGGCAAAACCGTCATAGTTTCAGACTCCGCTCCTCCTCAATCCATTCCTTCTCAATCCGTGGCAACTCAATCTGCTGCGACTCAAACTGCAGCAACTCAAACTACCGCAACTGGAGATGTCGCTGGAGCAGTTGTTCCTTCTCCAGTTGAAATGGACGGGATTCAGCTCGATGAGCTGGCACATTTGCTGATGGACTCGCCTTACCGTCCTGCAAATGCTCTTTACCAGCCGCCAGCTCAGCAGGCTGATTCCAACGCGGATGGAATGTACAATGAGTTGACCGATCTGGTCAACTCAGTCCCAGGCAATAATATTAATAACACTTCCATCCAGCCTGTTCTGTCAGAACTTGGGTCTGAGAATTTTGTGGAGTTGAATGACATATTTGCCCTTGGGAGCCAACAGATGAATAATCCGCCTTTCGAGTGGTCTTTGATTCAGGATAATTACCAAGAATTCCCAGAATACCCCTCTCAGTTCTCGCATGGTGATATGGGTGGTTATTTGTATGCACAAGGGCAAAATGGTCCAATTTCTGAGTTGGATCATGTGGTGAATCCGATCAATGAATTTGGGTCCAATTTTTGGATGAGGTGATTTTGGGTAATTGTTCGCCTATTTATGAGTGAGTATTCTCTCTCTCTCACTTGCTTGTTGACATGACAAGTATTTGCAATACACATATCTGATGCTGTGTATTCACTGGCTGGAATTGCTATGATTGCATTGGCTCAATTTAAGTATTTAATGATAATCTTGTAAAATAAATTATTGTGGGAGTGAATTGGGACTGATGTTGTAGTTAATTGTTTATATACTCCTGGATTGATTTTAATCCCATTTCTCTTGTTTCTGTTTGGAATTTTGTTACAGTTTGAATGATTTCTTTGCAAGCCTTTTGTTAAAATTCAGATATTAGTTTTGGAGTCTCATTTGTTTGCTATTCTTTGTTTATTTTTCTGTTACAAATTTCTGTTTCTCATGTTTCTATACTACACCACTTGATCATGTTCTTCTGTTGATCTTTTGTTTGATAGATCTCACAAGGATATTGCTTCACTGATCTTTGTTTGTACTAGGTACAAAATGATATTAACAGGAAAATATTTTATTACACGCAAAAGTTCGTAAATGATGTATTTCTTAAAATATGTTATTTTTTAATATTTTATATGTTGTAATAGACCCAACACCATCCTAAACTCTAAAACTAAAACCCTCATCTACCTTTACCTGAGCAGCATCAGAATGAATAGTATCTATTCTTTTGTTTCGGAAATGTTTAATTTGAGCTTATTCAAGTTATTTGAACTTTCATGAATGGTAATCTGGATGATGGCTCATGTTTAGTGACGGATGTTGACTCGTACCAATAAAAGACCGTAACAGAAATTACATCAAAAATTTAAGAGGATGATGTACCATAAAATATGTGTAACCACGCATATATACGAGTACTAGGGGTGTTCATTCGGTTCGGTTTATTCGGTTACCGAACCGAACCGGCCAATTTCGGTTAATTCGGTTTGGTTTAAAATTTTGTATTTTTCGGCTAATCCGGTTCGGTTCGGTTTTGGTTTCGGAAAAATCGAATAAACCGAACCGACCGAATTATATATCAAATTACTCATTTATATTGATTTGATCTTAATTTCTTGATTGTGCATATTAATATTAAGTAGTATGATTATTGTTTAGTCTAAAAATATTAATTTTAATGTAATGTTGTTTAGTTTTCTTGTTAATTCGGTTCAAATCGAACAAACCGAATTGAAATCCGGTTTATTCAGTTCGGTTCAAAATTCGGTTCTATTTTTATCCGTTTCGGTTCGGTTCAAATCTAGTTCGGTTCGGTTAGATTCGGTTTGGACCGAACCGACCGAATGAACAACCCTAACGAGTACTTCAAAATCTAGCACTACCCCACTAGTTCTTGTTAAAATCGGTCACTATGTTTCTTTCAAAAAGAAATCTAACTTTTTAAATGATTTGAGATTTATTGCACAAATTGTGTCACGTAGGAGACGGCTAAAAAAAAGGAAAATTTAAAGGAAAACAAGAGAACTGAGTCTCACACAAGATGTTCAAAATGACAGGGGTACGGTTAATAAGGTTCGGACTAACCATCTTGTCTTTTGAACCTAACATTCAGCTCAGTCAATCTCACTTGGTCTCCCTGTTTGTTGGATTCCGAATGATGCTGAGGTGGCAACATCTTGTTTGCAGGAATCCTCTTTTTTATCAGAAATGGAGAGGAATCAAGCCAAGTAACGGAAAACTAACTCCAGCCTCCTTGGATGTCCATTTCTCCATGAAAACAAAACCACCTCGTCAACTGCCTTACAAGTTCAACTCATGCAGTACAACCTAGTCTGTACATATTTAGTAATTTCCCAAACAGCCATATTTCTGTCTTTCCAACAATTCAACAAAAGAAATATATCATCAAAAAACCTTTTCCCTCTTCTCATCCTCCCAATCAAGACCAAACCAAAGACCAATTTCTCCCAATAAAAAAAAAATAAAGCAAAACTTAAGAGACCATTTTCTCCCAATCCAAAAAAAAACGACAACTTTTTGTACATCAAAATGGCGCCTGGCACGATACGCAAGGCGCTGGGTGCAGTGAAGGACCAGACGAGTATTGGTCTGGCAAAAGTGGGAAAAGGCAGCTCGATGGCGTCAGAACTGGACGTGTCCATTGTGAAGGCGACACGTCATGACGAGTTCCCCGCTGAGGAGCGGCACCTCCGTGAGATCCTCAGCCTCACACATTATTCGCGCGCTCGCGTCAGCTCATGTGTTGCGTCTTTGTCCCGCCGACTCGGTAACGTTTAGAACTTATTGTTAACTACCAATTGTTTCAAAAATTCAAAGATGATGAACTAAAATGTTTGTACCTTCCTAAAATACTTTACTTGTTATAATATTTTGTGTATCATTAATTAGAGTGCAAGAACTAAATATATAATTAGGGAAAATTTACTCTTCCCCATTTATGCCCAAAAGACGTAATTGGGATTTTAAATTCTTTTGAGAATTTTTTTTTTGTTTCAAAAGTGATTCAATATATTCAAATTGCCATATATTCAGCTCTTGTCTTGTGTCTTTGTCCCGCCATCTCGGTAATGTTAAGAACTTATTGTTAACTATCAATTCCTTCCAAAACAATGATAAACAAAAAATTTGTACCATTTATAAAATATTTCTTTTTCTGTGTCACGTCATTGTCCGTCCATCTCTGTAATGTTAGAACTTATTATCTACTATCATTGTTTCAAAATTTTAAAGATGACAACCAAAAATTTCTATACCTTCCTACAATATTTTGTTTGTAATTTAAGGCATCATTAATTAGAATCTTTTGTGAAAATCATTCCACGGTATATTTTGTATCAATTAGAGTACAATCAGAAGGATTTGCAATTATTAGCACTTTTAGTTTAGATTCATTTTATTTATATTAGAATTTGCCTTTGTTGATATGAAATAGGTAAAACACGTAGCTGGGCAGTCGCTCTGAAGGCCTTGATCCTAGTTCACCGTCTCCTCAACGAGGGTGATCCTGCATATGAGCAAGAGGTCTTATACATTACATCATACTATTAATTACATGTACCGTATGCATAAATGTTTAACCCAAATTACTTAGTTGAGAAAAATTGTAATATAATGACACTTTAGAATTTAGATTACATACAATAATCAAAAGTTCATTATTCATAATGTCCTGCACTGTATGACTGTATGTAATCAGTATTTGCATCTAATACATGCATACATATACAATGGGAAATTCGCAAAAGGGGTTCCATTTGCCAAAATTACAAAATAACCCCTAGATTATCGAAATTTATGAAGGAAAACCCTCAATGCTTGAAGAAATTGAAAAATGGATATGTATTAACAGATATTCTTCGCGACAAGACGTGGGACCAGGATGCTGAACATGTCAGACTTCCGTGACAAGTCACGTTCTGACGCATGGGACTTTTCGGCATTTGTACGAACATACGCAACATACATAGACGAGCGTTTAGAATACAGAATGCAGGGGCAAACGCGTAAAAGGCCATTTGTGAGTGCTAGTAGGGATGAAATGGAGGTGGATGGAGAGGCACCAATTGGAGATAATTGCACTTGGGAGGATAGAGAAAGGGAGAGGGAGAGAGAGAGAGAGAGGGAGAGGGAGGAGGGGACTCCCAGCTCAGCACTGGTCGTGCGTGGCACGCCTATTAGAGAGATGAGAACTGAAAGGTTGTTTTTGAGGGTGCAACACTTGCAGCAATTGATGGAAAGATTTCTCGCTTGCCGACCAACAGGTGTGTTTTTTTTCAATATTTGGTCCTAATTAATTATCTCAAATTATCGCAAATAGCTTATTAGTTAATGATATATAGGTGTGGCTTTCTAATACAACCACATTTATGTCAATATATAGGTGCGGCGAAATCAAACCGGATTGTGGGGGCGGCTCTACATGTTCTAGTTAAAGAGAGTTTCCAGCTATATTTCGAAATGCAAGAGATAATTGGTGTGTTTGTCGATCGATTTTCGGAGCTTGAGGTTACTGAGTGTGTACGTATTCACGCAGTCTTCTGTCGTCTGTCCAAACAGCTTGACGAACTTGAGGCCTTTTACACTTGGTGTAAATCAAACCTCATGATTTTACGTCCTTCCGAATTTCCTGATGTTGAATTAATACAGGCACGTAAGTTGCAGTTGATGGATGACTTCATTCGTCAGAAACAATCTGCAGGAGCAGAAGAGCAAATTATGATGAAAAAGAGCAATAGCATTAGTCAGGAATATCATAAGAAACCGGAGGAAAATGACATGAACGCTGTCAAAGCTCTTCCTGAACCTGAACCTGAACCTGAACCTGAGCCTGAGCCTGAACCTAAACCTGAACAAAAACATGAAGATAACGACTTACAATTGGCAGTCGTGCAAGAGGAAGCCGACTTCTTGAATTTGAAAGATGACGTCGTGACAACTGAAGAGCATGGAGATAAGCTAGCTTTGGCATTATTTGACGGGAACTTGAACACAGACACAACACCAAAATGGGAGGCTTTTGATAGATCATCAGCTGACTGGGAGGCTACATTGGTACAGACTGCCAGTGGTCTATCAGCACAAAAGCCGACACTTGGAGGTGGTCTCGACATGATGACGTTGAATGGCATGTATACTGCCCCTACACATGCCAATGTGGCAAGTACAGAAAATTTTCTTGGTAGTGGCAGTGCGAGCAGTGTAGCAATACGACCACCAACTTTAGCAGGTCCGCAAATGCTGGCATTACCAGCTCCACCTGTCACAGGAGTGCCCGTTGCGCCAAATGGAGATCCATTTGCAGCCTCACTAATGATTCCAGCTCCAGCGTATGTGCAAATGTCAGAGCTGGAGAAGAAGCAGCGACTTTTGATGGAAGAACAGATGGTCTGGCAACAGTATGCGAGGGACGGAATGCAAGGTCAGGCTGGTCTTGCCAGGATGCATCAGCAACAACCACAATATGGCCCAATGGGAGGGTACAACAGGATGTATTAGTTTTGGTCCAAGGATTGAAGATGGTTTGCATAGTTGGTTTCATTATTTGGGAGTTCTCTTTTGTTTTGAATTTGTATCTAGAGTGTACTTGACCGTTGTCCTATTCAATAAATTAGAGATTTGTATTAATTTGTTTGAATTAGAATATGTTTGTAATTTATAAGAACGGAATTATGTTGTTTATTATCGATTTCAATAACCATGATAATTTATAAGGAGACAAATCTCGCACTTACTTTTAATGAAAGATACGGCACATTGCTACACTTTTCAAAACCAAAAGATTTTAATCAAAGAATATTAAAAAGTGTGTGGAGACGCTGTCATACACCTAACTCGTTACTTGTAATTAAAGAAATTACGTGGAATGAAGAATGAGGGAATACAGAGTATGTTTGAAATAAATGTGCCGTGTCGCAAAGGAATATTTTACACAATTTTAAAGTGGTAGCTTTGGTTGTGATTTAATTTTTGCCATGCAAAAAGGGGTTCTAATTCTGGCCCCTGGTTTCCCTTGGGTCCCTATCATTTTAGTTATCTTTTATTTTTAGGGGCAGAATCGTTTAAATTCATACACCTAGAAAAAACAAAACAAAATATAACACATGACCTTATATAGATAATATGACTCGTTATTAAGCGGAAAATGATGAAAGGTTCATATACTGATACAAAATATATCATATTTTTCATTTTTGCAGGGTATCTCATATAGTATAAGAGGGACGTTGCAAAATATTAAAAGGCAGAAATGCAAAATACAAATTAGGTTTGTGTAGATGAAAAATACAAATTGAGTTTGCGTAGATGATTCAATCAATGCGCATTTCTTTTACAATCTTTGCAAGAGATTAGTACTCAGTTCTTTCTAATATAGTTGCATTTAGACCATCATTGAATATTATACAACTTAATTCATTAATCAGAAAACATTCGAAAATATTTCAGTTTATTTGAGTAGTTTGGTTGTTTTAAGTAACAAAGCAGCCCATACACCGAAATTACTACTTTTTCTTGTCGGATCAAATCAAACTAATTGATAAGATAATTATTGGAAAGATAATGTTTTGTTTCGGTTCAACTTCAAAATAGTCCAACCATACCAAAATGTTAATCTAGTCTACATCATGCAACATCAATCAATAACAAGTGTATAAACGAATTTATGACCAATCAATTAATCAATGATAAGGCATAATGAAACAGGAAATATGAATGTGCTTTCTTTTGCTACATCACTAACAATTTGCTAGATTCTCTCATTCTTGTGAAATGGAGTCCTAAGAAGTAAAACGTTTTCAGATCTAATCACCTCCATTGATGAAAATAATTTGCATTTATGCAAAATTATTTTTGGTGCTTTACGTAATGTTTCAACTAAACATACCAGGAAAAAAAAACAACTTAGAAGAAGCAATCTGAAATCCTCTCCAAAGTGTATTTTTTTTTTTGACTATCTCGGCTTCTTCTGTAAATATTTTTGAGTTCAGTACTCCACATTAAATCATTGATAAATTTATTTTGATCAAACGGTTCATATTAAATCTAAAGTGGAGCATAGTAGACTCTTTTTCTTTTTTAAAAACATAAGAAAATGATAAATAAGTAATTACATCTTCCTAAATCGTTTCCTTCATTCATTTCTATTTCCATCATTTATCTCCTCTCCAATTCAAGTGCTTTTTCTCCCTCTCCTAACTTGCTTTACAGTTCTCTTCTCTTAGCTCAACTCATGGCAACTGGATCAATTACCGCTCTATCAAATTCTTGTTCATATATCATTATAAATATTAATATTGATATGCTTTTCCAATTACGAAGGTTCTTGATTCATTCACCATGCATAATTGAATTTTGAGAATTCATATATAATTAAAAAAAAATTAGTGATTTTTTCTACAAATAAACTAACTTTTTAGATCTATAAGCAAGTAGTATTAATAATAATATTTTATGAATAATGAATATGTAATAAATTGAATTGCAGCCAAAGATTCAGAAATTTTCAACATGTAATAATGTAAAGACTAGGAAAAAATATCCAACAAAAAAAGAATTCAAAAGAAACTTCAATCAAATAAGTTCAAATATATTTTTCTTCTGCTTGGAAGCTTAAAGACTTGATTTAAAGTAGTTGATTAAAGAGACAAAATGAAAAATAAGGCAATTTTTTTTAACAAACCCGTATGAAAAAAAATAAGGCAATTGATTCTCTAAAATCTGAATAATAGAGATATATTAGGATGAACATTTATCATTTAAATTTGAATTTTCTTTTTAGATTATTTGATTGACACACAATGTGCCCGTTCGGCAAAGCATGGAATAGAAGAATAGTGGATTATAGAATAGCTGACTATTCCGTTTATTCCAATAGCATTCGGCTAAATACATGGATTAAAAATTTGATTTAAATAATATAATAATGACTTATTACCACATAAAATAGAAAATTCGAAAATTTGACTGCCATGTAGGATGATATTTGGAGTAAAGGAGGGCATATATTTCCTAAATTATACTCTATTCCATGAGTTAGAGCAATTTCATCCCTATCGTTGAATAGAGAAATTTTGCTTTTTCATGTCTTTAATATTACATCTATGTTCGGTTGGAATAAACCCTCTATTCCTCTAATCCATCATATTCCAAGTGAGCCGAACAAGCACAATAAGAAATACGGATTGTATTGTGCTGATGTGAGAGAAATAAATTTAATGGAGAACACCTTAAATAAATCAAATGGAGAGAAAAAAAACTTGTATATTATGGAAACAAATTAAAGACTAAATCTTCTAATTAATATTTTATATACCGAAAACACCCCTACTAATTCAAGGGTCTCGATTAGATCTTGAAATCATTAAACTTAAAAAGTGGAGTACTTTAGACGAGCTCTTTATATTTATTGTAATTTCGAAATTAGGACCTATTAGTTATGTGATTTGTACCACCATTAGAATAATCTAATGGTATGGTATTAACCACACATTTTCGTTCGAATTCCGAATCTAGTAGAATTGATTTAAAAATTATGTAGTTCAGTTATGTGATTTGCATACTCTATTCATAAAAAAAAAGAAATCTAAATGCGCCATCTTCCAAAAACACAATATGTCCTGTTATTTACAATATATTATCTTCCAAAATATATGGATAAATTTAAACGGGAATAGTAAATATAAATAATTTATAGAACAAATTCACAAATTAATTCTAAGGCATCCACAATAGGAAGGAGATCAATTTTATTGGAAATGGGATAAAAAAGGACAGTACACAGTGAAAAAATGCATACAATTTTCCCTACAAAGGAGTTTACATCAAGTCAGACCTTTCGAAAATCTGGAAATTAAAGGCACCTTTAAGGATTTGAATCTTCGCCTGGCTCGCAATACAAAATAGAATTAACACAAATGACAATCTCTCAAACGAGGATGGACGATACTAAATAAATGTTATCTCTGCAATGTCCAGGAATACACGTATTCCAACCAAAATTGGAACCATATCTTTCTTCAAAATACGGGAAATATTTATATCCAATTCGAAAGTTCCTCCAATCATTAAAAAAGATGAAAAAGAAAATGGCAAATTGGCAATTACACATTCGCATTGCATTTCTGTTTTCTTATTTGGAAGGAACGATGTAACTGTGTTTTCAGAGATGAATGTTTAAGACCGACAGATGTTATTCAAGAGGAAATCAGAATCTGGAATTTTTTTCTGTATATATCTTGTAAACCAAAAAACAAAAAAATTCAATAGGTTTAGATGTAGTACTTTGAGCCTACTACTTGCAATAAAAAAATTTTAAGCACAAATTAAATATTTGATAGAAATGGAGAGGAAAGGAAACCAAAAAAAATTAGCCTAGAAGCAGCTCATCTGTGAACTCAAGCCGACCACCCCTCTTTTTGGCGAAGTTCCAAAAAGTATCTCAAAAAGTTATAATATTACACTGCCGCGTAGTCTTAACTTTTTGATCATATCATTGAACCTTCATTTGAGGCCTTTTCTTCTTTTTCTAAGATTCTTTTTTAGTTTGAAACTTGTCACGTCAACTCTAAATGATGAATATAAACTATATTTACTAACTAATTTATTAAATTTTCACTGAATTTTGGACTCTATATATAGATCATGTGACACTTGTGCAAATCACATAACTAAAAAAATGACAACAAATATTATGCGACCAATTCCTTTTTTATAAATTTTGTATAATCAGCAACTTATCTTTGATAAGCAACCATATAAAGATACAGACTATCATTGGAGCTTTGATTTTTCATATTAAATCACTGCAACACCAAACAGTTGATGGTTCAAGTAGCTTTTGGTATGAGTCACCGATATGGTGTAGAAAGGTTGAAATTTGGCTAAATCGGCAATAAAGAATTTGGGTAATTAGATAATTATTTTTCCTCTCCAAATTATCCTTTTTATTCCTAATATTCCAAAAAAGAAACATGAATATAATAAGAAAGTAATCCACTAAATGAGCCTAAGTGTTTAAGTGTATGAGGTATGTAGCAAATGTCATGTAGCCCAGTTGTTAGGTCCTATTGCATAAGGATCAAAGGATAATAAGTTTAATTTTCGGCGAAAGCAATATTATTTAATATATATTTAGTAAACTCTCTTAATTCATTAAACATGGGTTAAAATCTAAAAAGAAAAGTGTATGAGGTATGAAAAGAAGAAAAAACAAAGCATTGCTCTTCTAGCGATTCCAATTTTGGTGGTTTATATCATTTGCACTATTAAACCTTTGCCTCCCATCAACTGTACTACAGTAATTACAATTTTGATCCGTATTGGGTATATTTATATAGCTTTCATTGATTGAAATAATTTATAAAGGAGCCTTAAATTTAGACTTAGGGGCTTTAATATTTATTTATTCTTCTTGGAAGGGGGTCTTCAGTTTGGACTATATTGTTATTCGCTGATGTAATTCTACATCAGCTTTATGCCAATTTATTCTACAATATTCGGGTGGAGATCAGTAATTAGGGTTTCCAGAAAGGAATACGAGCACACTTTAAATAAGGCAACATGACATGTTATTTTCAAAATTGATATGCCTATGATTTGGTTGGTTTTGGCTTGCTGCTTGTAAAGCTTCTCTATAGGATGAGAGGCTTGAGATGTGATGTGTCGTGTGTGACATGACTCCAAATTAGGCATCTAGCATTTATTATGTTATATTCACAAGTTGTAAGTTGTTCTTAAAAAGCTTTAACTTTATAGGGACGGAGTCACCCTCTCAGATATTGACATAAGCAGTGTTTTAGTTAAAAAAAAAAATTTTAATATATATATTTTTATGTACACATTCTTCCAAAAAAAAGTTTATACTGTTAAACAATATAATTTTTTTTTACCTCCCCAATAAACAGAAAATTTTGCCACTGGTTCCAAGCGAGTATAATATCTAAAAATAATAAGACCATCTCAAGATTTATTCAAAAGAAAAGAAAAAACTAGTGAGAACTTATATGTAACAGTGGGTATAACCAGGCAAAAGGCAGGACAGGATAGCAAATTAGCAATGCAGATCAAATTCGATTATGGCTGACGTGTTCATGTAACTGAATATCCTGATCCAATTTCCCAAGTGCACCCTTCATTTTTGTCAAAATTTTCAGGCTTTTTATTAATACAAAAATGTAAAACCCCATCCTTTCTGTGTGGATAGTTTATGGACTTCCATCGATACATTTATTGCAAAATAATAAATCTATATGCGGACTTCATCTATAACCTCTTATACTTAATATTCTGTACAATCAAAATTTCATGGAATTTCAGTTGTCCGAAAAGGGAAAAAAAAAGATTTCACAAAAATAAGAAGAAAACAATTATGCCTTTTCTTTTATGAAAAATAAAGCTACTTTTTATCCAATTGAAATATGCAGAGTATACCAAAACAGCGGGTTAATTGTGTTAACTTACCTGACTCAGTTAATTCCTCTTATACTAATTATATGTATTCATATATTATATAGTTGAAGTACTGTTTTGAAAGAATTTTATCAACCTATCTGATAATATTGATTATTATTAAAAATGAAACAAAATTTACCCTTATCATCCCTGCAAATTTCTCCTTGAATTTTCACTTTAATAATTATACATTATTAGTGATATTACTCACTACTAATATTATCAATATTGAACATACAAATAGTATTATTATAAGCTAAGTTAATCATGTTACTATATTATGATTAATAAACTTTATAATTAATTAAATCAAACATATAACTAAATATAATATAAGTTTTTTTTTCTTTTTCCGTTCGTGGAGATTATATCATGACAGTTTTTCCCCTAAACTGTTGTTTTTCACCAACTCCAGACCGCCTTTGCTCCCTTCCATATATCATGCAAATATTCAATTACTCTCCAGTTCGCAAAAATATCAGAGAAGTCCATACATTAATAATCTCATTGTATACAACTTTATCATATGGATTGAACAAATTATCCCATAATAAATTGTCAGTCATTCTCTATTTGTATCGTCGTAACTAGCGATCACCCTCGCTTCGCTTCGCTTCGTTTGTGATTTTTTTTTAGTTATTAATGAAAGAAGAGAATAAATACATTTTATAAGAGAAAAAATGATAATTTAATATTATGTACTACAAATACAATTTCAAATGGACACATAACCTAGTATGATTGCATAATAAATGATATGTTCTTAAGTTCAAATCTTAATAACTCCAAAGAATGAAAAGTGAGAAAAATAATCTATCTCATTCAATTAAACACCATTATATACTATTTAATAACATAAATCATATAATATTCATTCTAAAGATTAAAAAAAAAGCAGAATAATATGTAATTGTTTCATTTATTCAAATATGATTGCCATATAAAATGTTGGATTATTATTTGTATCTTAATACAAAACTCACTTGCTTTAACGATATTAAATAGTTTAAAAATGGTAATTATATTTAATAATTTAAATATTAAATATTTATATCTTAATGCAAAAACTCACTTTCTTTAACAATCGTAAATATATATTTCTTTTTTTAACCATTTATATTAATTTTTTAGGATATGTTTGATGTATTATTTTATTTTTAATTATTGTACATGAAATATAATTGTTTTACTTTTCAATAATTCACTCGTTATATAGAAAATTTCAAAAATTGGCCATAGAAATCATACAAAAAGACACATACATGTCATGATTCTATGCCAAACTAAGTTTTGTATATAGTGATAATGAGATTACCTCATGCATTGGAATACACAGAGAATAAATAATCTCCAGTTCTGAATAAATGGAGAGGATTTCAACAAGGGAATGAAATGAATGCATGTGTTGCTCCATTGAGCCACTACAACCAACTGCCGTGAAATGCGAACTCGGCCATCCATTCCACCAATCACACGAGAGAGAGAGTCTCTATCTGATCTCATCTACTGCACCGTTGTTTTTAAACATGAGGTTCACTGGATAAGACCGAATTAAATATAGACAATCTTCTCTTCCAAGTTTTCTCTGTCTATATATACACACAAATTTGCACCAAACTCCACAGCAAACCTCTCTCTCTAATTCTCTTCTGTTGCGTTCTTTCATTTGAGTTACTACGTTGATTCTGGGAACTAAGAAGAAGAAGAGATGGATGTGGTGAGGTTCATCTTTGGGATTCTAGGTCTGAAGATATTTATTTTCTTTCTCACTTTATTAAGTCTTTAAGCGCTTCGCTTTATTTTTTTCTTGTTTCTTGGGAATTGATCTTTTTTTTTTTTTTTTTTTTTTTTTTGTGAATAGGGAATGCGACGGCTCTGTTTTTGTTTCTCTCTCCAATGTGAGTGTCATGTTTCTTTTCTAGTATTTCCTTTCTGAATTATTGTAATCCAACATTTAATTCTTATTCCCTCCACATTTTTGTTTCCATATTTCTTCTATCAATTTCAATTTGTTGAATATTTATATTAATTATTGAACTTGGTATAAAATATGCCATGTAGTGTAACTTTTCGAAGAATTATTCGGAGCAGATCAACTGAAAATTTTTCCGGCGTGCCATACAATATGACATTGTTGAACTGCCTCCTCTCTGCTTGGTAATTTCTTCTATTACCTTTTCAAAATTTAGAGTTGCATTCAAATTAATCTAAGTTTACCAAAGTTTCGCATTTTTACCTGACATAGTTCTGATAACTTCTCTTCAATTTTCCCAATTTTGAACTTTTCCCTAAAAGGTACGGGTTACCCTTCATCTCGCCAAATAACATATTGGTCTCGACGATAAACGGAACAGGCGCAGTTATTGAGGCGATTTACGTAATAATATTCCTAATATTTGCACCTCCAAAGTTGAGACTTAAGATGTCTGGTTTAGTAACTATAGTCATCTCTGTTTTTGCAACGGTTGCACTTGTGTCACTTCTCGCTTTACATGGCCAGCCACGTAAGCTTTTCTGCGGATTTGCTGCTGCCATTTTCTCCATATGCATGTATGCATCGCCACTTTCTATCATGGTAATATATTCATCTTTTTTTTTAATTCATTGATCTTATTTTTTCCAGAAATGATTATGCCAGATTATAATAGTTGTAAGACAACAACAATTATTTATTTGAGTTAATTTAAACATGTTGCTTGGCTGCTTAAATGTTTGAATGTTAGTTCAAGCAACATGTTATCTTTGTTCTCAAGGATAAACTATTTTTTAGTTTTTTTAGCATTACCATTGTGTATATTTCATGTAACGAACTTTTTATTCAATTTAATACGGCGTAAACAAATACTTCCCTTTCAAAAAAAAACATGTTTAAAAATTCAAAAACAATTCCTTATAAATACTTATAAGTGAAGTCTTTATGGGGACTTGTTTTTTAATTTTTGTCAGAACTATACAGTCCTTTTTCCAATTTCTATTCAAAAAATGCAAGAAGTAATTCAAAGGGACTTTGAGAATTAAATTTGTCATTTTAAATGTAGAGATTGGTGATAAAGACGAAGAGTGTAGAGTATATGCCATTCTTACTTTCCTTGTTTGTGTTCCTGTGTGGTACTTCTTGGTTCATATATGGCCTGCTTGGTCGCGATCCCTTTGTTGCGGTACGAATTTTTTTTTATATATCTAATGATTGATAATATTTCAACCATTTCCTTGTTGTTCATGGCTCGTATCAAAATAAATGCATAATCAACTGATTATTTTCTGAAACAGGGCACTCATGAATTTGTATATTTTATCAATATTCCTTTAAGGATACCAAATATACTATTTTACATTACATATAGAACAACTTCTAGAATAATCTTGCATTAAAAAAAAAACAGAAGAACTCCTTTCTCTAGGCTCGTTTCTTTTGGAAATGTCATTTATAATTTGTAAAGGATTTAATGTCGTATTAATTTATATAAAGATTATTTTTGCATTAGTTTTGCATTAATGTACATATTTTTTTCTTTTATAGGTGCCAAATGGGTGTGGGAGTTTCTTGGGGGCCCTACAACTCATCTTGTACGCAATATATAGAAACCCGAAAGGAAATGAAACCGGTACAAGAGACTTGACAATTGAAATGGATCAAACCAAGAATATCAAGAGCATTGATACAACAAATGAAAAAAACGTGGACAAATTGAGTAACCAAATTCGCCATGGAAATGATAGCGAAGTGTAAATAGGATAAAAGTTCTTTTCCATGTATGCTAGAGGTATCTTTCGCATTTATGTATTTGTCGTGAAATATTTGAATTTATGTTTATGCAATGATGTTTATCGTGCATTTTATATGGTAAATGCCATGATTTAAATAACATAAATGTTTAGTTTATCTGTACTTTTAAATGAGATCTTTGTTAGGGCAATTTATCAAGAAGATAACATGGTTGTCGATAAACATTGTTAAATTTTTTAATGATATTACTCCGACATTCATGCGTAAATTTCATAGGTATTGAATGTTTAAAAAGCGCCCAAAAAACTAAGACTTTTATTTGCTTGCTAATTTTTTATTTAGTCACTCCTATGATTTGTTATTTAATTAGGCTTCTCAAAAGAGAATTTTAGTGTTTCTAAAATTTATTAATATGTCTGTATGCTTCTTTTCTTTGTTTACTCTTACTGGAACTAAAGTTTAATATTCACTAGAATTTATCCTCACTCCGCTTCGATGAATTAAATAAATTTATAAGGAAATTTTTTTGAAAAATTGGCTTTATATTTCATTACACCAACTATCTAAACCACGAAATAATATGATTTTATATTTTAAACTAAATAAATAGTTTTGCTGTCAAGATGGTGTTACTTCATGTAAAAACAGTATATAATAATTGATGTAAATAAAGTTATACACAATTTGGTTCCTTGACATAGAGGTCAAAAATATCATGTTATCTATATTATATTATAAGAGCATATGTGTGGATTTCATATTTTACATAGATACACATAAAATTATCCCTGAGAAAATAGATGCATTTTTTATTTTGGAAGATATGGGCCTAGATAATAGTTTATTATTTTGTATGTGTATACATGTATTATTATACTTTGGAGGGGTACATGTGTATTTTGTATTTTGCATGGGAGTACACAAATTTGGGATAGATAACATTTCACATGCATTTTCTTATTTCTAATAGGTTGCATGTGCCCATGAAGTTTGGCCCATCTCGTATAGTAGTGTTTTATGGTTTTGACTTGTTGAATCCAGGCCCGACTCAAGGCGAGCCCAACAAATCCTTGGGTTAGAGCAGTCACCTGGGGCTGGACAGGACAACTATATTTTTTTTGTTGTATTAGTAGTCATTGGGCTTGTGAGAAAATAAGAATTATAAGAGCCCAAAAGACAAAGTCAGCATCTCACGTGAAGAACTGTGAAAAAAAATCAAGAATAAAGTGCGAAAGAAATTTACACCTCCATTTCCGCTAGCATTAAAGAGCTGAACTATTTATGTAACACTGGAGACCTATCCAATGGAGAGCAAGAAAACTACCTTCTTTCTGAAGGTGTTAAGGATTTCGTCTTTTTTTGAAGGCTTTGCTAAAAAAAAAAAAGAAAAACCAAGTACACTACAGAGATTTCTTCTCGGTTGGAATGAAACAAAATAGGAAAGAAAGAAGAGACTAGAGGACTTTCTAGCTTCTACAATTTTCATCTCTAACAGACAAATACATATTCATCTTATATTGTTTTTCCTTAGAGTATTAATATTTTATCTCCCTATTTGTCTATTTTTTAGTTCTAACTTTTTTCATCTATTTTACTGCTCATTTTCATGCACATAAGATGTTAGATGAATTATCTAAAAAAAATATTACGATCAGTGTTCTAAAAATTGCGCCTAGTCGCCACCTAGGCACTAATCGCCCCTCCATCTATGAATTTTGGTCAAATCGGCCCAAAAAATCATATTTGTAGCCTAGAACCGTCTAATTTTTTATTTTTCCGATTAATTAGTGATTTTTTCGATTAATTAGCAATTTTTACTGATTAATTTCACCTAATTTCTGGCCGATGGCTACTGATTTTTCCCGCCTGGCTACCGATTTTTTCGCCTAGATCCCAATTTGTCTCCCTAGATCATGATTTTTCCAATTAATTCCGATTTTCCCACCTAATTCCAAGAATTTTCATCCCAAATTTCCTAAATGTCATATTTTTATTTTATATGTGCGTATATTAATGAGAAAGCTTCTATTATGATCCTAAAATGCCTAGGCGCTAGTCGCTGCCCTAGCGCCTAGTGACCGCCTGGCGATTTATAGAACACTTATTATGAATTATAATAACAAGTCCGTTCAGAAAAGAAAAAAAATTATAATAACAAATAAAATAGTAAGAAATTTTTGTCTGATAAGATTAAAATAGAGAGCATCCAGAATAAAAAAAATAAATAAAACAAAGAGCATCTCAACCAAAAATTTAAGGATATGTATATATCATGAAACTATTTTTTTTTTCATTTTTTTAGGAACAATGTTTTTTCTAGTTCGAAGAACATACGTATATACGTTTCTTTGAACTTTAGAGAATAAAAGTATGCTATTTTGTTGTATTATAAATTTTTTTTTTTTTTGAGCTTTTTTGAATTTCTTTTATTCATTATGGGGCAATATCTTGGACTAATATTATAGAGTGGGTGAAACTTAACTAGGGCAACCAATATGTCAGGATCCGATTGAATCTTTAGTCCCACCAAATGATTTTACCAAAAATAAAGGTGTAATGATAGCGATGTAGTGAGCGAGTTTGAATAATCTAGATACTTGAATACGGGCTTGATGTACTGGACAATGGACTCAATATTTAAACTGTGAAGAGAGATAAGGAGAAATTGGAACCGTCTGATTTGACTATAAATAAAATGCACGGTTATGTTTTTGAGAGTTCCTCATAGGTTGGCACGTGGCAAAACCACGTCCAACTTTTATTATACTGGTATAATAAGGACTCTAGATCGACCAATTTTAATAAAAGGACCCCTAAAATTATCAAATATAAAACTTAAATATATATCAATGCAAAAAATGGAATATACTCATCCTTGTACTTTATGAATTGGATCAGTATCATAAATTTATAAAGCCTTTTGTATGAATGTTGCAACTTGCTTGCTATGACACTGACATTCAGGCCCAAGAGACATGGAACTGGGTTCTGAATTTTTTAGGGGCCCGTTATACATATAAATTCCTCTCTCTCTCTCTCTATATATATATATTATAATATATCTTATGTATAAAAGATAGGAACTAGCCCAATCCAGTCCTAGTTTCATCCGTTGTGGATCTAAATCCAAAAATTAGGCGATCCAACCATAACTGTTGTAAATCCAAACAAAACCCGATCCGCGATAATACTTCCCTTCTCTCCCTTATTTCTTTCCTTCACTGGAACAGAATCGGTTCCCTCTCTCCACGCCACGCCCTGTCTTTCCACCTCCACTCCACGAGATCTCCATCGCCGGCTCTGGTGACGGTCACCGCCGGTATCCGGGATGAATAAGTAAAGCTTATATTACTAATATTTTACATGACATAATTATAATATAGTAATATAAATATCACATAATGGTATTTGGACCTGCTTCCATGGTCTCATCTCATAACTTCCTGCATAATGAGTTATGTTTGTGTCCTATTTTGAACCGCTCAATTTTGTTTTGCCTTCACCTGTATTTTTTTTTGTCTTCTAATCTTCATCAAATATTTTCGTAAACAAGACATATTTTTTAGAAAAATTATACACTTATAAAACAAAACATTAAAGATGTCATTTTCAAATATAATTTACTCTTCATATACATATGAGATAAATCAAAATATTTATTCTATTCATCTAAAATGCTATACGACGTTTAAATTATGATGTTTAATTTTTGATATTTTTTTCAATCTTCTATGTTAGTTCCAAAAATAGATATATAAATATTATGATACCGAAGCAGAGCGAAATCCCCCTCTAGTTTCTTTATGGGAGGAGACAATATAGATGCAAGCAACAGAAGAATATAAGGAATGGCAGCTAATTCAGAACCGGCGTGCAAGAGGCTGACAAATCCTTTGGTGTTATAATAGTAATAATATAACTATCTTCCCTTTCTTCATGTACATCACTGGTGACGAAAAGGGATATTTATTTAATTATCTATTTATGTATGGTCACCTTTTCCATTATTTGTAATTGTAATAAACTACATTATAAATTAATGGAATGAGCGCGTAGGATTTTAAGCCTACCACATTTGCTAAAACAAAAATAATAATATTCTTCACATGAATTTTGACAAACACCTTTACTTCAATTCATTTTAACAAGAGTTCATCAAAGATCCGAGTGAATAAGTTGAGATTAAGATAAGAGCAAACAAAAAAGGTTGAGAGGTTCAAAGTGAACAAATATACATAAAAAATTAACAATATTTTAAAATTTTCTAAAACAGAGTAACCAAAGGCCTTCTCAAAAAACTAAAACATAAGAAAATAAAAGGAGAGACAAATTTCAATAACAAAAAAAAAAGAACTCAAATGAACCACTCAACTATTTCAGCCAACTATCAATTTATAATTTCCACATTCCATGAAAAAAGTACCACATTACATGATGGGTTGAGCAAAGGTCAAAGACCGGACTATAAGGTTTATTCCGAGGGAAAAAAAATCAGGAGGCTCATTTACCTGATTTATTTTGTAAGCAGCGTACAATTTTAAATATATATTTAGGGACTCGAAATTCCTTCTCAATTCCTTTGGCAACTCGTCTAGCCTTCACATAAGCTACGAGAAGTCTGAATTTGTGATGTTTCCAGCCAGCTCACAAGGGCTTTCTGAAATTGCACAAGAGTTGAGAAGGTCACAAGACTCACTCCCCTTCAAATACCTAGGGTCTCCCCTACATTTTCAAAAGCCAAGCAGAAATGATTACAGGGAATTAATAAAGAAATTTAATAGTAAATTAAAAGGGTGGCATGGTACACTATTAAGTATAGGGAGAAGAGTGGTGCTTGCAAATGCAGAACTTTCAGGCTCACCAATTTACTACCTATTAGTATTTAAGTTTTCCCAATGGGTGATTAAGGAAATGAACAAAATCAGGAGGAGTTTCATTTGGAAGGGTACCAAGGAAACTGGGTATAACCTAATAGATTGGAAGAAATATTGCAAACCCAAACAAAAAGGAGGATTAGAAGTAATGGACCTTATTCTGTTTAATGATTGTTAGAAATATTTAAAATAATACAACAATGATACAATGAATTTGAAATGAATGAGGAAATTCTATGTAAGTAGAAAGGGTTTACAATGACAGGACTTAATAGGAGGCCTAAATGAAGAAGGATCACTTACAAGCTCTTATTTTTGAAGATATGCCAGACAGAAGATATGTCAGACACCTGGTCTCATTCCTTCACAGCAGTACCTTCTTTGAAGTAGAAAGGAGGGAGATAAATCTTTTAAAATGTGAGTGGTAAAGGAAGTTTGCATCAGATCTTTCTTTCACTTTTCTCCCATTCCCTCTCATACCAAATCTCAGTAGCCCATTTCAAGGCTTTAGAGGAGTGGCAAATGACCTCTAGCCTATCATTGGCACACTTATGCGACAATTGGTGTCCTCAAAAAAAAATTAGAGGAGAAGAGAGAAGTTTTTCAATACATCATTGCTGAAGAACAAATCAAGAATACCAAGAATTAGAAAGGATTATAAACCAAACAATTTTAAATCAGGGAGAAGATAGAATCTTTTGGAGATGGAATGAAAAGAAATCTTTTACAACAAAAATGTTTATCAGAAGCTAGTAGTTGAAGATTTAACACAAAAAGAATTGTTCAAAATTTGGAAAATGAAAATCCCTTTTCGAATGCAAATCCATTTTTGATTGTAGGTGAGATTGATGCAGAACTAGGGTTGATAAAGAGTTTAGAGAGAAGAAGAAAGGTTTAAAGCATGATGAGAAATGGTGGGCGGAAATAACAAGACCGGAGACAAAACCAAGGTGCTAGAGAAAGAGGGGTTCTATCGGTCGGCGGAAATTTCTAGATATTTACAACGGTTGGAAAAAAGAAATTACTTTTGGGCCTCAAATAAGAATGTGCGCATTTTGGGCTTCTTTTTTCTCTTCTTATTTGATAGATTTCCTCCTCTTTTCCATTTTATCATTTTGATAGAGATTTATGTTAGAAATGTAATATAAAACTGATGGAAAAAACTCTTGAAAAAATGTAATAAATGGAAACGCGTTCAGAAGAGGAACAAGTCCTCTCTAAATTTTCTTACAAAAAAATTAACTAGAGACTCAAAAACTCATATTATGTTAGACTTGAATCACTTGAGATATACCAGGTTTCATGTGAATAAGGAAACCGAAGACATTCATTCGGCCCCATGAGATTATAAATACCAAAGTACCAACTTTTATGAGCAAATAAATCACAGATATTATAGACCCATCTATAAGATAACATATACAGAATTTCCCATGGAATCCCTGGATTTTATCACAACTCCACTAAAAACTACAAAACATTGTCTCCCCCATCACCTATGAACTATTCACTCCTCTGACACAACAACAAAAAACTAAAATATTCAGAGGAACCTAACTAAACCCTTCACAAAACACCACTTCAAAAAAAAACCTACATAAATTACCAAAAGACCCTCCTATCAAGAACCACCCACAATCTTTTCAGCCACATAACCATCATCATCATCATCATCTGACGAGGCGCTTCCAGAACTTTCTGGATTGTAAACCTCATCATCATCCGACCCCTCATCACAAACATAATTCACCTTCCTTTTTACCCTTTTACCCCTCCCAAAATCCTCAATCTCATCCCTCTCCTCCTCCTCAACCTCCCCCAAAACCTCCTTCCAATCCTCCTTAGGACTCGGCTCCCACTCCTCGCTCCTAAAACTCTCTATACTCCCCAAATACCCATTATTATCACTCTCATCCAATCCACACAGCTCACCATGGACCGGGTCCAGCTTCAAAAGATTCTCTATTGCCACGTCATCATACTCCACATAAGTCGCCTCGATTTTCTCCCTGTTTAATATTTTACGGCCCCGTGTAAGAGAACAGAGTGTAGGTCATCTATGCTTGGGGTTTTTGAAGGGTTCATGACCAGGTTTTCTATCGCGAGTTTTTGCTTGGATTTTTGGAGGATTTTTTCTTCGACTGTGGATTTGGTGATGAGCTGGTAGACCATAAAGGGTCGGGTTTGACCGATTCGGTGGGCTCTTGATTGGGCTTGCAGATCCGCAAATGGGTTGAAATCCGGATCTGGAAAAAAATATATAAACTATATTATGTACTTACATGTAAAAGTTAATATGTGTGTGTACAAAAAAGGGAATGTTTAAAAGAAACTGTAAACTTTTGGAGTTTCTGAAAAAAGTTAAAGTTATTTCAAATGGGTTTTTCAAAAAATGGAAAGTTAAAGTAGTTATGAGAATATATAAGGGGTTTTAAAAAAATTCTATTGGAAAAAGGGTCCAGTAGTGAAAGAAGAATACCATATATGATAACGCGATCTGCGCCAGGCTGGAAAAAATGATGTCGTTATTATATATTTTTTTATTATATATAAAATGATAAACATTTTTAGAAAGAATAGGAAATATTATTATTATTATTCAAATAGGTAATGAAAAAAAAAAAAGAAAAAGATATTATTATTTTATTATAAAAATTGAGTAATAATAAGAGGCATGAAAATTACAGGATGGTTGCAGCATTTCTTCAACGCAACCAATATCCAGTTCAAAGCAATCTTTTTACCTGATTTATATACATAAAAAATCATGAGATCCATATCAAAATAACAACTCAATAAGATAAAACTGAAACAAATTTTGAAGAACTAACGAACCGTTTTCAATTCCTTTATTAAGCTTGGCATAATTCTTCTCCAAAATGTCAATATACAGGTCTCTTTGCGATTCGGACAGAGCACATGGAATCTCAACCCATTTCTTTATCGGTAATTTCTCTCTCAAAACCCCTGATTTTATCCTTCTCAACATCCTAAATAAAAAATTAAAAAATATAAATACAAAAATCACATCACATCACATTAAATTTAATTTAATTTTGCAAGGTCTAAGTTACCTAGGTTTAAGAATTTCATGGATTTGAGCGATTTTCATTTCAGAGTGCTGTAAGCCTGTAAAAGACTTGGCTTCACATTCTGGATCTGAAAATTCATTTGGATCTATAAAGTGAAGCAATGCAAATAATTCCAGAATTGTATTCTGCAATGGAGTTCCCTGCATTTCATCATACAATCAAAGGTAGTAAATGCAAAATAATAAAAAAAAATAGTATTACAAATAGTAGTGAGAGATAAAAAGTTATGTACAGTGAGAAGTAGCCGAAAATCGGATTTGTACTGTTTAAGGCAACTAAATAGCTTGCAATATAGATTCTTTATCTTATGAGCCTCATCAACTGCAAAAAAAAGAAAAAAAAAATGCATAAAATAAATCACATTATATTATTATTTATTATAAAGAATACTAAAAGTTAAACCAAGATAAATAAACTAACTAATTAATTAATTAATTGCTAAGAACTTACTGTTGAGACAAGACCAGTTGAACTTTTTAAGAACGGAACTGTCCAGCTGTACAAGTTCATAACTCGTGACCAAAGCATCAAACAAGGGCTTATTCGCGAAAGAATAAAATTCATGGGCCTGGATGCATTTTCGCGATTCTTAATCTCCTTGATACACTACCACATTCATTTCTTCAGCCCACCTTCCAAACTTCTAAAATAATATACAAAGATATATTTTAGCATATAAATAAATTATTAATTAAAGGATATTTTTTTATTTTCAGACCTTTTCCCACTGAAAAAGGATACTTTTAGGGACCACAATTAATGCAGGGTTATTACTGATTAATTTCTCTCTAATTAAACTTTGGAGAAAACAGACCACTTGTACTGTCTTTCCCAAACCCATTTCATCTGTAAAAAAACACATTAATTTAAATAAATACCTAAAAAAAAAAAATAAATAAAAATCATTACTCTTGTTCTTAATTACCAGCTAGAATAACATTTTTATTCTTCTTAAAATTGTTAATAATCCATTGAACCCCTGAATCTGATAATCATACAAAACGCCCTAAACTTCACCTACATTTTTACCAATTGCCCCCTCATTTTCACCCAAATCACCTTCAGATCCCTTTTCATGCCTCTTAACCAATTTTGCAATTTCGCCCCTCAATTCGTCCGTAATTACGGATTCCCATGTGGATTCTGAGTAATCCAAACCACTCCATTTTACCAAGAATTCAAATTCGGATAAATTAGGGTTTGAGAGAATTGAATTTGAGATTTCGAACGGGTTTTTGGGTTCTGATTTTGTGCGGCAAGAAATTACGCGATCAATTTGAAACCATTCGGGTTTTCTCAAATCTATTGTTTCTGATCCAACCTTTGATGAACTGCATGAATTTTTAATTTAAGAAAAAAATATTAATATAAAAATAAAAAACATAAATAAGTATAATATTTAGAAAAAAAAGAGATATATTGTATCCAATATAGGAAATGAAATATAGAAAGTTACATGTATTTTCTTTGGTAACTATAGAGCCGAATCCGATCAAAGATATGAAGCCCTTCAAGTGGAATCTAGGTGAAAAAATTATTAAATATATTAGTAATAAAATAATAAATAAATAAGCACCTCAAACAGGTCATTTGTTGCAAATAATATACAGTATATGAATATATGAATACACATGCAGGTAAGTTTGTTAGAAAGCCTTAAAACAAGAACAAAACAAGCACATATATAAGACACTAAAACATCGATTGTCTAAAAAAGTAACAAACATTAAAACTCAGCCAAGAATCATGATGATGAGAGAGAGAATCCCACTTGACCAGAAACTGAATCTGCGAATGGACCTTTCTGTGTCCAACCAAGCTCTGGATCCTTCTAGAAGGAGCATCGGTCTCCAATCATTTTGGGCCTCGTTTAACGGAGGATTGTTGAGGCAGAATTTGTGGAATGAATGAGTGGGTGTTGAGGAGAGATTGCTTCCCACTCCCGTCTGAAAAATGATTGAAAATAAAAATCTCTTTTTTTGGCGCAAATTATTAAATCAGAGAGAGAGAGAGAGAGACCTCACAAATAGAACAAGTTGGTCCATTAGACATGTTCATGTCGTATTTTGAATCATTTTCAGAACCATCATCATCTAAAAATGCAAATAAGGAAAAAAGAAATATTACGGATCTGAAAGATAATAAAAATGAGAAAGAAAACAACTTTTCCCTAAATTCCCACAATTGAAAATTAGACATATTTCCCTAAATAATATTGATAACATCAGAAGGGAATTAGTTACCAGATTCTGAACACTCAGTTGGAGCTTCTGAATCCAAATCATTTTCTTCCTGAAAATAGATTTAAGTAAATTTTCAGTTTTATCCAAAAAATTAGATAAATTGCGTTTTCTGCAGTTAAGTCCAGTTACTTACCATAGAATTTGGAGTTTCTTTTTCGGTCTTTAATTTCTTCTGAAGCCTCTGAGACTTTCTACACGGAACCTCCCCATCTTTGCAGAAAAATAAAAATAAAAAAATCTTAGTCCAAAACTATTTTTATTTAGCAGAAATACCAAATATTATAAAAGGAACTTCTAATTTTTGAAGTCTTTTAACATTTATTTAGGATTAAGTATTCTGAACTTAATGTATGACCAAAATTAAGAAAACTGAAGAAAAAATATCAACTTACTGTATGACCAAACTTAAATGTACTAAATATGACCAAATTTATATTCACTTTTCCAAAGCAAAATCTCAAGAAAAAAAAAATCGGAAAAACCTGAAAATTAATTTCGATAAATAATAACCTGAAACTGAACGCTCTGGCGATGAATTTTCAAAATGGGAAGTTTCCAAATCATTCTCAAGCTTCAATTTCTTTTGAAGGCGCTGAGACCTTCTCGTACAAGGAACCAAACTCTCCACCCCTGATAGTTCCGGAAACAATTTTCACAACAAAATCAACAAGAGTAACAAACAAAATCAACAAAAACCCACAAATATTTAGCCATTAAACACTCACCAGTATATAACCCTTCATCTTTTGAACTATTTTCCCCTTCTTTGACACTACCCCTCTTTCTCGCTAAGTTACTCGATTGGAAGCCATTACTGAATTAAACAATCTCTCCACCCGCCCTTAATGGAGCCACAAATTTTCTCTATGTTATTTGGCTTTCTTTACTGTGGTTTTGTGTCAAAAATCAATCAATCGAAGGGTTTTTCAATTTTTGCGACAGTAAACTCTGCCTTGATTTACGAGAAATTTTGAATACACTAAGTATGTTATTAATTACGGTTCAATTTTTTCAAAATAGGAAGAGTGTGGGCTCCACATGTAAGTTTAACTATAAAATGCGCCAGGTGCAAACAGTATTTCTGTACTTTCGGTGTAGGAGTTTAATATTTGAATACGCTGGGTGTACGACGTATTGATAAGATTAACTTCGTGTGCAAAACCAAGAGAGGATACTTTTCTTATTACAGGTCCATTCTGTACGTTCGGACCAGATGCTGATAAAATTAACGGGGATGGAGAATTGGCGCCAAAACGATGGAGTAGTGGGAAGAGGAAGCAGCCTCACTTTTTATGGTTTCCGAGAGAAATTAATGTCCTTCAAATTTTTTAAATTCCTTGAATTTTTTTTTTCAGTTTTACAGGAATAATTTAGATACGAAATACTACAACTTACATTAAATCTTAAAAATAATTTTCTTTTGTTATGAATATATTATATAATTATGTTGATGTTATAAAATTAATAATAAAAGATCAATAAAACAGAGAATTAGAAAGAGAAAATAATTAATTGAATTGTCAGATTAATGGCACAATAGTTACTGTTCCTTTTATATATTAGATGATGAGTATTGATTAAGAAGCCCATTGCCTAATTCAGAATAACAATATGCAAATAATCTAACCAAAAATACAATAGAAAACATAGAATAATATCCTGCGATATCTCGTTCCATCTTTATAAGTATTTCCTAATTTATTGTTGCTAAGAGTTAAGTATTAAACATCCACATTAAGAAAGCGGATCATACCCCTATGCGCGGGGGAAGAAATTCTGCCCAATCACTTCTTTCACCATTAGATTAGAGATCATGATAATCAACCTTCTTAACTCTAACGGATATGTTAATCCCAAAATCCCAAGCCCATCCGTTAACTCTAACTCCATCCGTTTATACCAACTCTCTCTCTTCACGATTTAGAATAGCAATTTTAGAAAGAAATCCCTCTCCGGACAATTCTGGAAAGAAACAAGATCCTGCAAAATAATGGCGGAAATGTTGTTGTTCCAAAACTTGCAAACTAGTTGTGGTTTTCTGATTTATATGCCTTATTTTATCTATGGTTTAACCATTCATGAGTGAGTTTTAGTTAGAAACTTTCAAACTAGTTGTGATTTTCTAAGTACAGCTCAAATTTGGGATAATTCAGTAACCTAACACTTTTGAAGAATATTTAGAACAATATGAAGCCTTTTTTTTTTTTTTTTTTTTTGATAAAACAAGCCCCAATCAGGCTTGTCAACGGGCCGGGTCGGGTTCGGGTTTGGCCATACCAAAACCCGATCCGAAAATTTCGGGTTTGACCCGAACCTGAACCCGAAAACTTTACGGGTTTTATTTCAAACCTGAACCCGAACCCGCGGATAACCCAAAATCCGTGGGTAAACCCGAAACCCGGAATAAGTTCATTTTTTGCAAATTTTGAGTCAAGAAATCATATTTCCAAGAAACATTTTTCATAATTTGTTAACTGTCTTCATAACATGCAAATGAATCTTTATATTTTAACACGGATCAAACTAGCAGATGGTCGTTTCTCAAAATGCGCACCGCTTTATATTGTCACGTACGATGCTGTTGGTTGGTTTGCGGCAAGAAAAGGATCGGATGTAGCATTCGACTTTACAAAGTTAGAGCTGAATCGGTTCGCAAAAGAGGCCTTAGATCTAACACTCGAGGTGTACGTGAGTTTTGATGACATCTGCCCATCAGTCGGCCTCCCATCATCTCAAGATTGGTTCTTGGGAAGCACGAATCTTGAAGATTGATCTCAGGAAATCAAAGGAAGAATAGGTCATGGAGCATCACTCAGGATGAAAGGATGTAGAGATGGGAGACGGGCCCTGTTTCTCACAGCTTCACTTTTCAGTTAGCACAGAGAAAGAGGAGTGTTTTGTTTTCAAGGCAGGAAAAGGTCCAGCAGGAAGCAAGTCTAGTGTATGTCACGTTGAAGATTCGCAAAGACACAGCTGTGTATTTTCTTACTTGTTCTCTTGAGATTCTTTCATGAGCAAAACAGGAGGTCTTAGCCTCGTCAAGAAATGGATAAAGAAGAAACTTGGATTCGGTCTAGCTGAAAAGGCCGAGCGGCGTGATTCGTCAGTTACAGTGCAGGATAAGTCAGGTTTGCCTGCTGCGGATGCGCTCATGATTGAACCATTCGTTCCGACACAGGGCGACGACAGTGCTAGTTCTGCAAAACCAGTAGCTTGGCTGATCTTGCAGCCAAAAGATGGCGGGAAGTGGGAAGCATGGGGGAAATTGAGCGCTCGGACAGAGCCGTCAGAGGGAACAATTGCATACCGTTTTGAAAGGCTGACAGATTACCTGGACCGAATCCCTATTTCTTATTCCTCGATTAGCCGGAAAGAGGGAGGCAGATTCGCTATAGACTTCCCGACAGATAGAAGTCGTGGCTTTGTCATGTCGTCCAGCATGAAAGGACAAGGAAAGCAGCGTAGCTCTGCATTAAATGTTGAGGTCTGATAAGTCATTAATTATACACATTTTATACCCTATACATATGTGATATTGCACCATTATATGTGTTAATATTCTATTTATATGGATAATAATCACAATTTGAATGTTGATACTGCTAATGACATATTTATGTGAATTCAGGTGCAATTTGGATGGAGCATAGCTTGGAGAAAATATGTTGGAGCACAAAATGGAGATAATAATCAAGACTCGGAACTGCCGACACATGCTTAGTATTTCGGCCATAACTCACAACCTGGGCCTTCTCTATATGCATACTATATACTGTTGGAAAGAAGAGAACAAGGTCCACAATTCATTCCATATCATCAGAGCCCAATTCAGAGATATACGTGTCCCAAATTGACCATCTTCTGGACAGATCTATCATGCACTTTGCATTCACTCTTCATGTTTTTGCCATGCTCATTCACACTCTTTGCATGGGGCTTCATTCATCCCTCATGATCACCTTTTGAGAGGGTTATAACCAGGTGCAAGGCATCTATTCTAATCACTTTTGAACTTCATCATTCTCTCTCTTGGAGTTGGGCAAGTCAAGCAAGCTTCATTCTTCCATCCGCGCTTCATTAATGGGTTATATCATTATTTTATTTTCTTTCTTTTCCATGTATTTCGAGTAAGCCATTCGAGGCATAGTTAGTGTTTATGTTTTTGTGTTGTAACTTTTGAGACCATTAATAATGAATTTCATTTGAACGGTTATTATTCTATTTTCATTTACTTATTATCTTTCATGCTTAATGAATTATTTTAAGTTTATTTCGGTCAACTCTATGTTCAATAGTAATTAACAAAGGCCACAAAATTCCTATGGTTGCTTTGTTCAATAGCCTCCATTAGAATTTGAATAATAGCCAAGTGTAAATAACTCACAACGATCTATCTAAACAAGCTCATTGTTTAGGAGGTTTTGATTTGTTTAAATAGCCAATGATTTCTATTGAATTGGTTATGATATTCAAGTAGGTTAGTGTTTTTATTTACGAGCTCATCTAAACTAAAACCCTATCTTTTTGTTTGAGTTATTTATCGGTTAGAGCTCATCTTATTGCACTTAAGAGATTAATTCCAAATTCATTATTATAGTCAAGGATAAAGTTACACACAAATTCACTACACAAAACTATGCCTCAATTCACCAAACCACCACATCTCTTGAATTTTACTCTAAGTTTTCTCTTTACTTGTTACTTTCATTTTGTTGCAATCAACCAATCAACAACCCCCCAATTGTGTGTCTTGTTTTAGGTCTTGTGTTTAGTTTTATTTACGGTCTTGGTTTCTCTTTATTTTAGTTTTCTATTTTTGTTGAGTCCATTTTCATTAGAGAAGTAATCTTTTCACCTAGTTTAGTCTAAATAGCTCTCTGTGGTTCGACCCCTACTTCCACTGTCTACTGTATTATAGTTAAGTCTAGGGTTATAAATTTCTTTTGGTAAGTGTAAAACGACTGCAAAAATACCTCTTCTCAAAATGGCGCCGTTGCCGGGGAGCTAGCAACGCGACTAGTCTAGGTCAATATTCACACTTCTCTTGTGTAGTACGGTAGTCTGCATTTGTATCAGAGTAAACCAAATTCGTTTTACTTTTTGTCAGTCACATCGTTTTTTTACTTTTTGTCAGAGTCACACTTTCATTACCTTTGTTATCTTTTTCACTTTTTGTCAGAGTCAGTCATACTATTTATTTTCACTTTGAGTCTGCATTACTTGCATTCACTAATTCTCTCTCTTACACTTGATTCCAGTTCATGAAAGCTACTCGTAGTTCTAATCTTCCACTTGAACCACTAGATCCGGAGATTGAGAGAACACACCTGGAGCGAAGAAGAGCAATTCCGGTAACACCGAAAGCAGCCGAAGAAACTGAAAAGGTGGAGAACTTGGACAGCGAAAGCGAACCTCCTACTCCACCAGCTCCTCCTCACACTACAAGAGGTAATACTACAGTCATGGTTAATTTTGAGGATAGGACACTTAGGGACTTGTCTACCTTTGATTTTGCTACCAACCAGTATGGTATTGTATTACCACCAGTCCCGAATTTTAAGATCCATACGGGTCTTCTTCAATTATTACCGACTTTCAATGGGAGCGCCGAAGAGGATCCGCACTCTCACATGCGGGAGTTCAACCATATCACCGCAACAATGATGCCGGCGGAGATTGAAGATGAAGGTCCTTACAAGCTGCAACTGTTTTCATACAGTTTTCGAGGACCAGCAAAGGACTGGTACTACCATCTAGCACATTTTCCAACAACTTGGGTAGAACTTCAAAAGTTCTTTCTAGACAAGTATTTTCCTGTCTCTCTTACCGCTTCTATTAGGAAGCAGATTTGTAGTATTCAACAAGAAGTAGGGGAAACCCTCTACGAGTACTATGATCGCTTCCAGAAGTTGTCCCAACCATCAAATCCCAAAGAATCTCTTGATTCAATACTTGTATGATGGGATGCTTCAAGAGACTAGGGATAATGTAGATTCTGCTAGTGGGGGTGCTTTCATAGATAAAACCGTTAGGCAAGCACGAACCTTGATAGAAACCATGGCAAAAAATGCCAATCTAGTAGAACTAGATCTCGACTTAGGGGAGCTAGTGAGATTAGAGACTGTGATTTGGAGAAGCGAGTGAATGGTATGGACGCCAAATTAGATAGCTTGGCTAATATGATGGCGTCATTCATGGGAACCAAAATGGAAGTAAAAGCATACGGTGCCTGCACTCAGACAGGACACACCACTGATGCATGCCCAACACTCCATGATGAGGAGAAAGTCACGACCACAGCTTGCGGTATCTTCAAGCTAAACCAACACGGAAATTCAAATGGGGGTCAAAACCGTAATTATGATCCCTATTCCAAAACATACAACCCTGGATGGCGTGATCACCCAAACTTCAGATGGCGTGACCCAGGAAACCAACAACAACCTCCTCAAATCCATAATCAAAATTCTTCTTCTTCTTCACCTCCAATTGACCCTGCTTTGAAAAGTCTTTCTGACATTGTGACCTCCTTGGCCACGTCAACTACTTCTTTTCAGAAGGATACAAAAAGTGCCCTAACACATCTGGGCACCCAAATTGCTCAAATATCCTCTGAATTAAACTAGTTAAAAACTCAGGGGTCCTCACAACTTCCTTCCCAAACTCTCAACCCCCGTGAGAATGCATGTGCTATCACCTTAAGAAGTGGTAAAGAAATAGAAGGGAGTAAAGGAAACATGAAAGGTGAAGGAGAGATTGAAGTAATTAAGCCGGAATCCGAGAAGATGAAAGAAAAGTCCAAGGAAATACCACCTTATAAACCTAGAGCCCCTTTTCCTAGCCGTCTAGCAGTTAACACCAAAAAGCATGAGGCAAGAGAGAGATATCCTAGAGGTTTTCAAGAAAGTGGAAGTAAACATTCCACTACTCGATTCCATTCGTAGATTCCCTCGCTATGCGAAATTTCTCAAGGACTTGTGTACGAATAAGAGAAAGCTAAATGGTCATGAGAGAGTAACAATGAGTGAGAATGTCTCTGCGGTTATTCGCAAGAAGCTTCCAGAGAAGCAAAAAGACCCTGACATGTTTGACATTCCTTGCAGCATTGGGCACCATGAATTTGCTCGGTGCATGCTTAATCTTGGGGCATATATCAATGTCATGCCCTTTTCTATCTATTCTTCCCTCGGTTTAGGACCTTTGAAAAAGACCGGGGTGATCCTTCAACTAGCCGATTGTTCTACTGCTGTGCCAGAGGGAGTTATAGAGGATGTCCTTGTTAAGGTCAATGGCCTTATCTTCCCCGCGGATTTCTATATTATGCGTATGGATGAGTCTGATAGCTCACCGAGTTCGACTCCCATTCTTCTGGGAAGACCCTTCCTTAAAACTGCCCGAACCAAGATTGATGTGCACAATGGCACTCTTTCTATGGAATTTGACGGAGAGAACATCTCTTTCAACATCTTTGATGCTATCAAATATCCTTCTGACGAGCATGTCTCCGCTATTTGCACCATCGACCCAGTTGATGAGTGTGTCGACAACTTCTCCTCTTTTGAGTTCATAGATCTGCTCGAGACCATTCTTGATCTCTCTCCATGAGCAGGACCTTCTTCAGAGTCTATCTGCCTTGGCCATTGGAGAGGCTTCTTCCTCTTCTTCTTCTCCTCTCTTGATAGACTTGAAACCCTCTCTTGAGCCCACCAAACCTTCCATTGCGAATCCCCCCTCTCTTGACCTAAAACCTCAACCAGCTCATCTCAAGTACGCATACTTGGGTAAAGGAGACACTCTTCCAGTGATCATCTCTAGTAGCCTCACTGCTACTCAGGAAGAGAAATTAGTTAATGTTTTGAGAGACCACAAGACTGCTATTGGATGGACTCTGGCTGATATTAAGGGAATCAGCCCCTCTACATGTATGCATCGGATATTGTTGGAGGATGGATCTAAACCATCCCGCGAGCCTCAGCGTAGGTTGAATCCTCTAATGATGGAAGTGGTCAAGAAGGAAATCATCAAACTCCTTGATGCAGGAATCATATACCCTATCTCTGATTCACAATGGATATCACCAATCCATGTGGTACCTAAGAAAACGGGTATTACGATAATTGAGAATCAGGATGGTGAAAAAGTTCATACGAGAGCACAAAATGGATGGCGAGTATGCATTGATTATCGCAAATTAAACACTGCCACCCGGAAAGACCATTTCCCCCTTCCCTTCATTGACCAGATGCTCGAGCGCCTTGCTGGGCGCCACCATTACTGCTTCTTAGATGGCTTCTCTGGTTACTTTCAAATAGCCATAGCCCCCGAGGATCAAGAAAAGACCACCATCACGTGCCCTTTTGGCACCTTTGCCTATAGGCGGATGCCCTTTGGGTTGTGTAACGCACCCGGTACATTTCAGAGATGTATGATGTCCATCTTCTCTGATTATGTCACCCGAATTATTGAGGTTTTCATAGATGATTTCACCGTCTATGGTGACTCATTCGATGACTGTTTGGGAAACCTGAAGACGATTCTTCAAAGGTGCGTAGAGACTGATCTGGTGCTGAATTATGAGAAATGTTATTTCATGGTAGATCAGGGCATAGTCTTAGGCCATGTGGTTTCCTCTCGGGGTCTTGAAGTGGATAAAGCCAAGATCGATGTCATTAGATCCCTTTCGTCCCCAACCAGTGTGAAGGACATTCGATCATTTCTTGGTCATGCCGGATTTTATAGGCGTTTCATCAAAGATTTCTCAAAAATCGCTCAACCTCTTTGTCTTCTTCTCCAAAAAGAGGCTTCTTTTGAGTTTAATGAGAAATGCAAAGCGGCATTCGACCTTCTCAAGGAGAAATTATGTTCTACCCCCATCATTAAAGCTCTCGATTGGAATCTGCCTTTCGAGATCATGTGCGATGCGAGTGATAGGGCAGTTGGAGTTGTTCTTGGGCAACGGGATGGGCGAGAACCTCATGTTATCTCTTATGCCTCCAGGACCTTAGACGATGCTCAGTGCAACTATACAACTACAGAAAAAGAGCTGCTAGCCATTGTTTTTGCACTGGAGAAATTTAGGTCCTATCTCCTAGGGGTTAAGGTGATTATATACTCTGACCATGCCGCGTTGAGGCATCTTTTCAAGAAGAAGGAATCCAAGCTGAGACTTCTTCATTGGATATTGTTGCTCCAGGAGTTCGACTTGGAGATTAGAGATAAACGAGGATCAGAGAATCTAGTTGCAGATCACCTTAGCCGCCTTCCTATGAGTATTGAGGAGGGTACCCCAATATCGGAGTTTTTCCCTGAGGAATATCTCTATGCCGTGCAAAGCTATACACCATGGTATGCTGATATAGTGAATTACTTGGTGGCTAAAGACCTACTAGAGGATCTTACACGTGCACAGGCTGATCGAATCCGGTATGATTCCCGATTTTATATTTGGGATGAGCCTTACCTCTTTCGGATTTGCGCGGATCAAATTATTCGGAGATGTATACCAGATAATGAGGTCAGATCCGTTCTTGAGTTTTGTCACTCTCTGGAGTGTGGAAGACACTTTGGCGCCAAGCGGACAGCTCATAAGGTCCTTGAGTGTGGTTTCTTCTGGCCCACTCTACATAAGGATGCTTACTTCTTCGTGAAGTCATGTGAGCGATGCCAGAGAACGGGAGGACTAACCAAGAGAGACGAGATGCCGATGAAGTATATTCTTGCATGTGAGGTTTTTGAAGTGTGAGGTATCGACTTTATGGGACCTTTTCCCCCCTCATACGGTTTTGAGTATATCCTCCCTGGCAGTCGATTATGTCTCCAAGTGGGTTGAGGCCAAGGCCACAAAACGGGCGGATGCAAAAACAGTCATGGATTTTGTCAAGGACCAGATCTTTAGTACGTTTGGGCTCCCGAGGGTCATCATCAGTGATAGAGGAACCCATTTCTGCAACCGGAGTTTCGAGGCATTAATGAAGCCATACCATGTCACACATAAAACCTCGACAGCTTACCACCCTCAAACCAATGGCCAAGCAGAGCTTTCGAATAGGGAGATCAAAGGTGTTTTGGAGAAAGTGGTGAACCCCACCAGGAAAGACTGGAGTCTTCGGCTGAATGACGCACTCTAGGCTTACAGGACTGCGTTCAAGTCCCCTGTAGGCATGTCCCCTTATCGGCTAGTCTATGGAAAGGCTTATCATCTTCCGGTTGAACTCGAGCACAAAGCCTATTGGGCCATCAAGAAGTGCCATCTAGATTACCCAAACGATGCACTCAACCGGAAGTTGCAAATCCAAGAGTTAGAGGAGATCCGAAATGACGCGTATGAGAACTTCCGAATCTTCAAGGAGAAGACCAAGGTGTATCATGACAGGAAGCTTGCCCACAAGGATTTCAAAGTGGGTGACAAGGTGTTGCTGTTTAACTCAAGACTCAAATTACACCCGGGCAAGCTACAAAGTAGGTGGATAGGGCCCTTTCTTGTGACCAAATTGTTCGATTATGGTGCAACAGAAATTCAGGGTCTGGATTCAGGGAAGGTCTTCAAGGTCAACGGGCACCGGCTGAAGCGGTTTTATGAGAGTTTCGATGCGAGTTGGATTGACATTCACGAGCTTGGAGAGTCAGCATCCACTGCTTAAGGAGATGGAAACGTCGGGCCAACGACGTTAAAGAGAGGCGCTACTGGGAGGCAACCCTGCGAATAAAAGTTGTGTTTTTCTTTGTTTATTTTCTTTTTCTTGCATTGCATCACTACTTTATGCTTAGCTTTACTCGGGGACGAGTAAAAGTTTAAGTGTGGGGTGGAGTCTTTATTGCATGTTAGGTAGTAAATAAAAAAATAAATAAAATAATGATAAACCCATTTTTAAGCCTCAAATTAAAAAAAAAATGCCCAATTAAAAATCAAAAGGATTGAGAGAGAACTGTAAACTGTATTGAATAATGTGGGGGAACTTGTTTGGACTCAAAAGGATCAAATAGACCAGTTCAAGAAGAATTGAGGTCGTTGGTTTAGGGATCTTTTGTCACTGGTGAACTCGATTTGTTATTTGAGTGCCAATAATTTAGGGATTTGCGCGAGAAATTATGCGAGGACTTACCATTGGACCGTGACCCGGAACTCAAGTTGTTTATAGTATAATATCCATAATAACCCACTATATCATCTCGTATATATATAAATACTATCCAAGTGTATTAGCTTCTAAAGTCACTTTGTTGCTTGGTTTTGGAGAAGGAGGGTTAGGCATTATATAAGAAGATAGGGGACGGGAAGTAGAGGTTAGTGTCAGAAGTTGAGGGCTTATGCGTAGTAGATGAGCTTTGTAAATCGAGTGTATTCGTGAGGAGATACATCTTAGAGACAAATTTATGAGAGTAGATTCTCGGGTAAACTCTATTTTTGACACAAAGGCAAGTTAGGCCCCTATAATTCTAATAGATTTGAGTCACAATCTTAAAAAAAAAAAACAAACAAACAAAATAAATAAATAAAAACAAAAAAAAAAAATAATAAATAAATTAAAAAAAAAGATTGCATGACTCAAACTTGTTCCCCTTGTACATGGCCTAAACCTTAGTTTACCCGATTTGTGAGAAAAAGTGGATCCCAGTCATACATCTCAGGCCAGCAGTTAGGTTGACACATTTTGGGCCAGATGACTGAAGGTGCTAAGAGGTATGCACATTAGGAGGTTCATTATTCCATGAAGATAGAGGTATAGGCGATATCTTTTCGTAGGGTAGAGGCATGAGTTTATAAAACCAAGTGACAACTTGACTGAAAGTGGCGAAGTAGACAAACAAACCAATTACGTAGTATATACATATATGTATTATCCACAAAATTCCATCATATTCCACCAAACATAACTTGAGAATTCCCCTCACGACCAAGGTAGGAAATCATGATTCATTTGAGAATTGAGAGTTATTATGAGAGACACTCCATATATTCCATATTCATATTCCACTATACAAAAAGAGAGTGAGTGCGAGTTTCACCAAAGTGCATGGAATCTTACACAAGGGACCAAAGATCATTATTGGCTGGTATATAAGTGAAGAGGGAGTCAAAAATATGGGACCCATCTTACCAATGCAAGTTACAATGTTTGCTCGAGGACGATCAAATTTTTAAGTATGGGGTGATTTGATAAGTCATTAATTATACACATTTTATACCCTATACGGCTATACATATGTGATATTGCACCATTATATGTGTTAATATTCTATTTATATGGATAATAATCACAACTTGAATGTTGATACTGCTAATGACATATTTATGTGAATTCAGATGCAATTTGGATGGAGCATAGCTTGGAGAAAATATGTTGGAGCACAAGATGGAGATAATAATCAATACTCAGACCTGCCGACACAGGCTTAGTATTTCGGCCATAACTCACAACCTGGGCCTTCTCTATATGCATACTATATACTGTTGGAAAGAAGAGAACAAGGCCCACAATTCATTCCATATCACCAGAGCCCAATTCAGAGATATACGTGTCCCAAATTGACCATCTTCTGGACAGATCTATCATGCACTTTGCATTCACTCTTCATGTTTTTGCCATGCTCATTCACACTCTTTGCATGGGGCTTCATTCATCCCTCATGATCACCTTTTGAGAGGGTTATAACCAGGTGCAAGGCATCTATTCTAATCACTTTTGAACTTCATCATTCTCTCTCTTGGAGTTGGGCAAGTCAAGCAAGCTTCATTCTTCCATCCGCGCTTCATTAATGGGTTCTATCATTATTTTATTTTCTTTCTTTTCCATGTATTTCGAGTAAGCCATTCGAGGCATAGTTAGTGTTTATGTTTTTGTGTTGTAACTTTTGAGACCATTAATAATGAATTTCATTTGAACGGTTATTATTCTATTTTCATTTACTTATTATCTTTCATGCTTAATGAATTATTTTAAGTTTATTTCGGTCAACTCTATGTTCAATAGTAATTAACAAGGGCCACAAAATTCCTATGGTTGCTTTGTTCAATAGCCTCCATTAGAATTTGAATAATAGCCAAGTGCAAATAACTCACAACTATCTATCTAAACAAGCTCATTGTTTATGAGGTTTTGATTTGTTTAAATAGCCAATGATTTCTATTGAATTGGTTATGATATTCAAGTAGGTTAGTGTTTTTATTTACGAGCTCATATAAACTAAAATCCTATCTTTTTGTTTGAGTTATTTATCGGTTATAGCTCATCTTACTGCACTTAAGAGATTAATTCCAAATTCATTATTATAGTCAAGGATAAAGTTACACACAAATTCACTACACAAAACTATGCCTCAATTCACCAAACTACCACATCTCTTGATTTTTACTCTAAGTTTCCTCTTTACTTGTTACTTTCATTTTGTTGCAATCAACCAATCAACAACCCTCCCAATTGTGTGTCTTGTTTTAGGTCTTGTGTTTGGTTTTATTTACGGTCTTGGTTTCTCTTTATTTTAGTTTTCTATTTTTGTTGAGTCCATTTTCATTAGAGAAGTAATATTTTCACCTAGTTTAGTCTAAATAGCTCTCTGCGGTTCGACCCCTACTTCCACTGTCTACTGTATTATAGTTAAGTCTAGGGTTATAAATTTCTTTTGGTAAGTGTAAAACGACTGCAAAAATACCTCTTATCAAGGTCGCGGCCAAATTCGTCAAATCCAAAGATGATTTAGCCGCCTACATGGCGCAGGCTGCTGCTCTTGACCTCTCTGTTGACGCTTGTCATGCCTCCTATTTTATATGTTGATTATTGTTTTTTTTTAATTCATTCATTTCATTTTTTTTGTGTTGATTCCTATTTTATTTGTTATATTTCTTTCTGTTGTTTTATTTCAACTTTGTATTAGGTTAGTTGAATTATGTAGTAGAGTTTATTTTATTTTATTATTTTAATGAAAATTTGCTTCATATTTGTTGCTCAGTTCTTGGTTGTGTGTTTACTTTAGATTAGCTTGTGTTAATGAGAAATGGAATTAATGTGGTTGGAGTCAAACAGTTCAGATTGGTACAAATTCGATACCATTACATGAAGACTTTGGATCAGCATGATTTTTTTACCTCTAAAAATTTCAGGAGTAGCAAATTTGAAGAAAAATAGATCTAAGCTAGGAAGTTTTGGGATTAGATTCAGGGTTTATGCCACAGCAAAGCATACATGAGAATAAATTACTGCCAATTGAGATCAAATTTCAACTCATCAAATCCATTTCGAGCTCAGTTTGGGTTTTCGGCACTTTATATTTTTTCATTTTTCACTATTTTTGTACCGAAGTCTTTGGGATTTGGTGTAATACAATTATCTCACAATTAATTTATAAAATATGGTTAGGCCAATACCATAACCTGGAAGCTTTGGGATTCCGAATACTGAATTTTTTCGATTTCTTAATTTTAAACATTTCATATTTTGAATGTAAAGATAACCAGAAAACCGGTTCGATTCTTGACAGTTAGATCAACTGCAATATTTTGGAAGTTAAGATTCAACGTTTAGATCACTACAAAAAATGAACATACATGAAACAAAATCAGTGCCAATTTTGTGCTTAAAAGTTCAACTCACCAAATCCATTATACTGGTCTAGTACAATTGACTCTGATCCGGTATATAAAATAACATTTGCTTAATAACAGCACATGAAGGCTTCATGGTTGGGATCAAGAAATTTGATTTTATTAATTTTAATAATTGCAGTGGCATGTAAGTAAAAAAAGCCAGCTAACCAGTAGTTTGGATTTATTTGAAAACTATGATCATAGAGGTCTTTGGACTGCAAGAGTTGAGGGGAAAATTGAAGCAGGGCGTACCGGTACACTTTATTTTTATTTGATAGAATTCAAGGAAGAACTGACGGTGCTCTCATTGCATGAGCCTGAAATGCATGTATTACTTAATTTATGTAATATAATTATGTTTGTAATTTTGTGGGAATGTAGCCGGTCTGTTTAGACTCGGTCAAATAAAAACTTAAATAGATGAATTAATTATATACAACTTTTTTTTTATCTTTCCTTATCTCACTTTTATTTGATCTGGATCTTTTGATTTTTTTTTAAACTAGCTATTGAAAACAATTTATTTCAAAGAATAGCCTCTTGATCAATTTTATTTGTAAAACTAGTTTTTTCTTCTAGTCACCGGATGAAACAGAAAATTTCGCCTACTCAATAAATGAAATTGTTGAGAAATGAGTTTATGACAACAACCTGCTAAATTTAGTGGTAATCAGTCTTAAAACTAAGTTCTGCCGAGCCATGGGCAAAATTGGAATATTATTTTTGTTCTAAATCTGTAGACATTAAAAAAACAAAAAATACTATTTCGCACAGTCACTTGGTGAAACTAATATTTAATCATAATTAAGAGGTTCTCAAGCACTAACAGATAATAGCTAAACATCTTCAGTTTCGTTAAGTGACGGGACAAAATTCCTTCAGTTTCGTCTAGTCTTGAGACGAAAGGGTTAGTTCTTCAAATAAAGTTGGCCAAATGCTATTATTTGAAATAATTTTTTTCTCCATAGCTGTTTAAAAAAAGATTCGGATATTTCAATGAAGAAAATGATTGTAACTATGATTAAGATATTTTACAAACCCGCAACTAAGCAGAAGAAATACCCTAGTATCATGCAATTTGTGATAATTCAATTTTTGAGTCTTGGGGGTAGGAATAGCCAGTGCACCGTTTTCAACGTCGTTGATATATCAATCTCAGAACCTCCTGAAGCTTCCAATTGAGCATGCCTTCTGTAATATTTCTGGATGCCTTGGCAGCTCCGTCATGGCCCACACTACGGTGTTCAATATAATCTCTGTGCCAGCAACTATCATGTCCTGTCCCTTTTGTAAGGAAAAAAAATATATAAAGAAAATAGAGAGATGAAAGAAGATAAAAAAGTAACTTGTAATCGGTGATACTGAACTATTAAGGCCAAATTTCATATGTATCCCTGTAAAACCTCATAATTTTATATATTTCCCTACAAAAACTAAAATATCACCAATACTTTTACAAAATCACTTAAATATCATGGATATCCCTACAAAACCACACATATATCATGAATAACCCTACAAAATTCTTAAAATATCATGAATTTCCTTGTCGCTAATATTCCGTCAAAATCTATCAGTCAAATAACATCTATAATGATTACATTATTATTAATTAATTTATTAACAATATAAAATGACTATTATATACTAAATTTTATTTATTTTATTAATTTCAGTTAAAGAATTATAAGTTTTTCTCCCAAATATTTGAACCTAATATATAAATATATAAACTAAAAATACTATAAATTGAATCAATATAAATCCTTACCATATTTATATAGAGAAAAAATTAAAAATTTACGTTAATCTTAACACTAAATAAATCATAGGGGTATCCATGATATTTGAGTGATTTTGTAGGGATATTAGCGATATTTAACTTTTGTAGGGGTATACATGAAATTATGATTTTTTGTAGGATACACATGAAATTTGGCCAAGTATTAAATAAAAAAGTTGGGACTTTTTATCTATTATCTATTGATTATGCATCAAGATTCATGTTACTCAATAAATAATACATTTCTTGAATTATGTAAAACCAATTATTTTATTATCTAACACAATACATATCCTTGAGAGTCCTTTTATTTAGCCCCTAGAATGCTCCATTTTTGTGACCGTGACGTCATTATGCGTCAGCCATTCAAGTGGTAATCGGGTCAAAACCGGATTCCGATTTTGATATTTTTAATTCCTGCTACATTTAATGATTTCCTACAGTGATTTAACAGGAATTGATACTTTTTAGCAGTGATTTGCAAGGGTTTAATACTTTCTTGCAGTGATTCAAAAGGCTTTGCTACTTTCAGCAATGATTTGATAGCATTTACAGTTAATGTCATGTAGCAATTAAACAAAATCCTGCCATTTTTCAAAAAAGTTCAAATTAAAATAGTTATATATATGTAATTGCCCAATTATCACCAGTAATTGAGCGAAATTTCGCCCAATATTTTTCAAAAAATTTCAAATTGGAACCCCTTATATATGACATTTTTCTCTCTTGCTCTCTCTTTCAAAGTCATTTCATAAAAATAAAAATCCTAGTTGCTCATCACTCACCAGCGACCTCTTCGGTGATCTCTCCGGCGACCTCTTCGATAACGATGAGTTCTTTCCGGCGGTAATTAGTCCGTGATTAGTCAAAACCATGGCAAATAACTACTTAAATCGACAAAATCATCACTCATATTGATGTTGGAGATCGTTCATGAACTCAATATCCCTGCCAAGGTCTTGTACTCTCTCTTTTACCCAATCTTTTGCTGATTCGTCTATTTTGTGACATTAACATATTTTTAAGCAAAATCTAAATTAAGTTTTTCTTCTTTTTGGTGTTGAGTTGAAGTTGGGTATAGATGGGAAAATTTTCATGATTGATTTTAAAGAAATGAGAGTCTCCAAAATGTACAAATTTTAATACTTTATTCAATTATTATTTTTTTGTTTTTATTAATTTTTAAGTTTTATTATTCCTATTCTCCAGTTATTTTCTATTTTTTTTTTTGTCTTTAATTGATATTATTTATGATTTGTTTCCTATATATTTTCAGTTGTGATTTTATTTCCTTATTTTCTTGCATTATTTATTTTATTTGTCGTTTTATTTTCTTAGTTACCAATAGTAAGTGTTGCAGAAAAAAATTCATTTTTTCATATGTGCTGGCACTAATTACCAGTGGTAGCTGAACCAGGTCCATCAACTATTTACTCAAAAAAATAGTTCAAAATTAAAATATTTATGGTTATTTTAAATGCTAATGTTAGAAAAAATATATTTTAATTGTAGGTTGTATTTTGGTGAAGATATGGTGATTAAAACTTTGTTTCAAATTTTCCGTCTATTAATTTTCATTTTTTTTTCATTTTTAGTGTTGTTATTTTTTTATATTTTTTAAGTTATATATATATATATATATATATATTTTTCATTTGTTCATGTTATTATTAATTTTTCTAATTTTCTTCTTTTTTATCTTTTTTATTTCTTCCTTGCTTTCTTCTTTTTGTTTTTTATTTCTATATGTTTTTCTTATTAACATTATTTGAACTAATAGTTATCTGATTTTTATATAAAGTATTTGATTTTCGGGAATTAATATAAGGGGAAGATTTATATGTTTGTACAAATTAGCTCATGAAATATTGAATGTATGGGAATTTTATTTTCATGACTAATGTATTTATGGAAAATGAATGTAAATTATATGAATTTCATTTTTGTTTGTTTCTTTATAAGTTTGAATGTAAATTGTAAGAATTTGTACTAAGCAATCAATAAATTATCATTTGGTTTTATTTTGTGCATAGTTGTTATTTTATTGATGTTGTTAATTGATATAATTTATAATAATTATTACTATTTATTATTGTGTTATATTTATTTTCTAGGATTGATTACCACTACTAATATGTAATATAAGAAATTAAATCATGCATAATAATATATTTATTTAAAAAATTCTAAATTAATTATTTGCATTAATTGAGGATGCAAATTTTGATGGAAAAGTGACAGATGACTATGACATACTTTTATTATTAAAAATTTTATTTTAAAACTCAAAAACCACCTAAATATTCCCAATATCATTTTATTCCCAATTACCACTACATATCAATGGATAAAATCACTAATTGATGGGTCCATCTACCCATGTAACATCACGACCATAACTTTTAGGTATCTGTGGGGTTAAATATAATTTTGCTATCATTGAATACTTAATTATCATACCATTAAAATGGCCTTAATATGAGTCCTGGTGAAAAGGTGTCTTGCTATCTCCACGTTCTTTCTCTAATCTCAGCATTGTTAGAGTAATGGGATGAATATTGAGATATTATTACAATAACTAGAAAAGAAGAGAGAAATCATATAATTAACTGAGAGACTACATTATAATAAGAGAACTCATGAAAACAATAACTAGAGAAGAAGAAAGAAATCATATAATTAACTGAGAGACTACATTATAATAATTAAGATATCATTACAATAACTAGAGGAGGTATCTTTATATAGTAGAGAGCCATGATTAATTATCAAAATAAGTTGCTTAAATTAAATATATAATTACCTAATATACAATACAATAATAGAAACAATTCATCTCTTTTCATTGTCTAAATATTTTCTAAATATTATTTCCATACCTTAATTCTTCCCTCAATAATATTATTAGAAATGATACATATTATGATGAGATGTCGAGACATACATAACAAGCATAAACCCTAAGAAGTCATTTTCTTTCTTGTCTGTTTGGGCATGCCTTTTTTCTATTAGACCTTCAAAAGTACTATCGAACTGCTCTTTCAAAACCTCCATTTCTCTCTCCAGCCCTTGAAGATTAAATCGGGCCAAAATAGGGAAGAAATCTGACAAATTTCGGACTCATAAATAAAGTAACAATAAGTCTAGGCTGACAGACCAAATTGACCGACCACAGCCCGATGGCTGATGTGGCGGTCCTGTTGTTTCCACGTAATAAGTCTCGCTCTCCCTCCGTTATCCCCCCATCCGCTCGCACCGTCTACCTCTTCCACTCTCTAGTGCTAGCTCTGTCGCTCTCCTTCACCTCTGTGATTGTAGCTTGCTCTAGCTCTGTCGTTGTGCTTCTCCTGCTCGCTCGGACAACCCCTCTCCCATTCACGAGAGAAACTTGGTCTAGCTCTCGAGTAAGACTGCTGATTGTGATTGCTATCTTTCTTCTCTCTGAACAACAGTTTATCTCTCTCTCTCTCTCTCTCTCTCTCTCTGATTGTAATTTTCGATGTTCTGTGTAATTGAGGTCTGATGGAGACTGATTATTAGGGTTAATTGGGACTTACTTAGGGCTAATTTTGGGGATGATTTCATATAATTTGGGTTAATTAGGGACTGATAAGGTGCTGATTTCACAATTTGGGTTAATTATGGACTGATAAGGGGTTGATCTCATAATATGGGTTAATTAGAGGACTGATATGGGTTGGTTTCATTGTAAGGACTGAATAGGGCTCATTGTGACTGATTTTGGCCAAAGTTGAGTTAATTGCACTTAATTTGGGTTAGTTTTAATCATGTTGTTTGGTTCTTATTTTAAGTAATTGATTTCAGCTTGACAGAAACTTGTTACAAAGATTAGACTCATTTTTCTCTTAATCTTCTCAATTATATTAATCTTTACTTATAGTTAGTATTTGACATATTTATTGTTATATGATATATATAAATGTAATATTTAGGAGAAGAGGGGGCTATGATTTAGTAGAGAATCATGAAGAAAGGACTGTACAAGTCGCACCAAATACTATAAAGCATGGTCTTCGATCATTTGTATTATTTTCTTTCTTGGACGGCCTTCCTGCAAAAAAAGTCTCTTATCATTGCATCTTACGCTCTCCTATTTACTCTTTGGATGCAAAACAATCATTGACTGGTACGATACTAATCGTGTTTCCTTTAAAATTGTTGTAGTAGTAGTACCTATTGTTTCTTAGTGTTTAGTGTGGAGACGATTGAATACAAGGTTTTGACAAATTTTGCTGCCACTTCAATTTGATTTAATTTTATTTCTCGCAATTTTGTTATTCTTTGTAGGCTTAATTCCATGCGAGACCCCTGGTCTTTGCCAAAATTAAACACCATGGACGGTAAAGAGCATACTGGATGCGGAAACGAATAATTCGTTAAAAGTGAATAATGCATGGACATATATTGAATGAGGCATGACAGATTGATTATGAAGCAATATGTCTATAGCTCATCCAGTTTATAGGGATTGTGTTTAGAAGTTCTTCAGTGTAATAGATGATTTTTGATGCTTGGTGTTGTATTTTTATGATTGTTAGATTTTTTATACAAATTTGTTATTATTTTTGTTAAATTGGTGTGAGATTTTGTTATGAACTTTGTTAGATTGACGTGATTTTAGTATAATATTTGCAAAATAACTGTTGTATGCTTATAAATCATTGATTTTTTTCTAATAAGCCCTTCTTACAGCTATTTTTTCTTCAAAGCTTGTATGTTCCTACAAAATTATTATAGACATCTACAATTAGACAGTATTATTACAATAAACAATAGATTCAAATGTAATAGATGCTTTATCGAGAATACAGTTACCTTTCTCAAATGAGACTATTGGACTTAAACCTAATTTAGGAGAATAAGAAGTATTTCTGCATAATTTAGCTTATATTATAGAGTAGACAACTGCTATAAATGAATTAATGGTATTTGTGCATAATTACACACCCATGTTAGAATGATCTAACCTGACTGGTACAGCCCTTCAAGTCCAAGCTCAATATCATGAAGAACAAGAACCACCGCATTTATATTTTCATCTCCTTCATAATATGGTACTGATTTTTCTGTTCTTTCTCACCAGCATGATCCAAAAATCACAATATTATTATCTCTGAGAAAACAAGGAATGCATGGGAATTTGGTGACCAATCCAATAACAATTAGGTGAGTCATTTTCAATTTCCCAAAGTACACCCAAATTGAACTATAATTAAGTAATACAAAACCAAAATACAACCAAATTCTCTAATGAACTTAATTAAATTTAAATTCAGTAATTCAAATTGAAAATAAATTTGAACTCGCAAATTCGAAAACAAATTACATGCTAATTATGCAGAATTTACTAATCCAAAACCTAAATAGAGAACAAAAATGAAAAAGAAGTTATGTTATGGTTTAGCTTAGCGGTTTCAGCAGAGAAGAAGAGGAGAAACGCCACTCATCACTCTTTTCCATTCTGATAAGAGACGCTTCTCTTTGCGAGAAGAAGAGGAGAGCACTGGTTCTCCCTGCAAGGAGGCCAGAGCTACGGCTAGGATAGGGGTGGAAAACAAGAGTGAAAAAGGTTTTAGGTGGGAGCGGAGGGGCAGAATTGGAGCTAAACGGAAGGGTTTTTTTTTTGTCCGTTTAATTTCTTTAATCCGACGTGGAAACAGAGGGACCGCCACATCAGCCGTCGGGCTGTGGTCGGTCAATTTAGTCTGTCAGCCTAGACTTATTGATAAAGTAAATATCTCATCCACACTCTTTTTGAATTCTTCGCAAACTGACTCTCTCTCCTAAACTGAATCAAGGATACCACCCCAGTACATTGTGCTTGTGATCACGTTCACCTTGGTGAAAGACATGGTGGCTCCAATATCCACCGAAGTGTTTGATTTTGTGTACTGTAGAGTGGAGCTCTCGCTCACGGAGGTTCGCAACCACATCAAGGCACGATGGAGCGAGACTATTGTTACCATAATAATAATAATAATAATAATAATAATAATAATAATAATAATAATAATAATAATAATAATAATAATACCTCATGGACAGCGACATGCCGGAGCATATGCCACTTCGGTCCATAAGGGGTCCAACCAATATCATTCATCCCATAGCTAATCACACGTGCTGCTGTTGGAATGTCTCGATTACAGAAAATAATATCATGGTCCTTATAAACAGCTTTTGCCAATGAAAGAGGAGATCACAGCAGCTAGTTTCGATCCGAGTCGTATGGAGATGGAGAAGATTGGGACGTATTTTTGAGAGAGTTTCGCGAAGTATTGTTGGATTATTTTTATATAAAATAATATCTTCCAAATTTTAAAACTTGTTAATTATTATGATATCCAACAATTCATTTGATTTTACTAGGACTTTATTTATTGTATGTTTCATACATACATATTCGGTAGAAGTTAAATACATTATTGTATAAAAAGCTGTTACAAATGAGAGAAGTTTAAAATATCGTTAATACTAAAAGAAAATTAAGGAGGTTAATTAGGCATTAAATTGTTGTCAAGAAAAACTCCTTTTCTGACATGTTTCCTCCATCTTCCAAATAAACAATTTCTTATTTCTTGTGAGATGTAAAATGGCCAAACACTTCTCAATCACATGATACTTTACTTCCTCCTCTATCTACCAATAAATAAAATTATCTCATCATAATACTTTCTTCCATATACTTTAAAATAAAACTTGGTCAAAAAATCGACGCTAAAGGCTTCACTTCTTTCGAAGTGAACGCCATCCATTCCGTGACTGTGTTACCGGCGTGGATTCGAGAATTCGCTCGAGACTCCATGCATAAAAAGAACGCAATTCACTTTTAGAGCAGTCGTGACATGATCACACAGTTATATCAGGCTTGTTCTTGATTTTATATATTATTTATTATTTATTATTTTGCTTTATTCAACGAATACTTACTTATTTTTTAAGATATGAACTAACAAGTACGTGCGGAGAGTCGGGTCGAGAAATGAGAGGCTTCCGATGAGAGCCATGCCATCGGGCCGGGCGGAAATTTGCTTCAACAGAGGAGCACAATAAAGGTTTAGGAGAGTAGTATTATGGTGATAAGAAGAGTTAGGGGCTCCATTTGTCAAACATATGAAGTATGATCTCATGTATATATATACTTATATGGTCAATTCAATTAAATATCATGTAAATCATATAAAATAAAACTTATGAAGTCTATATTGGTGTTCTATAATTCGAGGTGACAAACTCTATTTGTTTTCATTATTTATTTTTTTTATTTTTTTGATGAATTGTTTGTTTGCATTATATTTCTCCATATTAAGCTTATAAAGTGTTCTATAATTAGAGGCGTCTGCCTCATCACAAAAATTAGATAAAAATACATTTTAAGTCTATTTTATTGCATTGTCTGCCTCCAGCTTAACCTTAATAATTATGTATGTCAAATTCCAGTTATTAATTAGAGGGTTTATGTAAATACATAACATTTGACTTTGTGATGGAGATGTCTTGCAAAGTCTCTACCCTCTTGGATACTTTACTGTTTGGATGCTGATATGAGAAGGAATTTAATCAATACGAACAAGAAATTGTTTGATGGAATGACATTCAACTAATTAAAAGACAAACGCAAGAATATATTTGGATCTATCTAATTTTGGATGATCAAGATTCACACCCATTTGGTCATATCTTCCTCTTTAATTTCATAATCTTTTCTTCAACTTTTTTTTTATTTCTAATAAAGCCTTAAAGAAATTGATATTATTCTCTGAAAACATCCTACAATTATCATTTTATATATACTGGTAAATATTTTCTAGTACACCATTAAGATCAACCAATAACCCGTTCGATGAAATAATATAATAAACAAAATGAAATACATGGAAAACTATCTAGTGTTTCTAGAGTCATGATAAACCTTTTCCGTCTCAAATCCCCTTACTCCTCAAACCTTCTTATCGAGAAACTGTGTTACGATCTGGACCCTCAATTTCTTTGCAAATAAGTCAGAAACAATTATTCGATTATCTCTAACCAGCAAAATAATGATATCGCAAACAAATCTTGGTAAACAATAACAAAATTATTTACCTTCATAATAAATGTGATTTCATCACCTCCTATCAAGTAAAGAATCACCAACTTTATTTTAGTGATTTATGTACTATTCAAAAAATAGTAAATAAATCACTAGCTTTTATACCTTTTTTATTTAATATATTTTTCCATTAATACCTTTTTCCGGGCTACGAAGTAAATAAATCACTAGCTTTTATACCTTTTTTATTTAATATATTTTTCCATTAATACCTTTTTCCGGGCTACTAACATTCTACAATTCAGGAAAAAGAATATCAGTAACAAGTAACAGTGGACCAGTTCAAGAAGGCTAGAAATGACATCTGAATCTACCAAGAAAATAACGAGCGTAATTTCAAATTGAAAGTATAAAGATAGAGTTAGTTTCATATACCATCAAAACAAGAAAAAGAAAATGAACTGTTCGTTCGTCATGCTTTCAAATATAAGAACTGTTTAATTCATATTATCACACTCTTTCTTAAAAAAAATGCATTACAAACAAAAAATAATCAACACACAAAAACATCATTCACCGCAAAAAATATTCTAAGGCAACAATTTTAAACATCATCATTAGTTCATCATGCCCACAAACACACGCAAATAAACCATAATACCACAAACCCTAATCCCTAAACAAAATTCATCCATCAGTGGTCCAACACGAGCTTTTGTATTATACCCTTCAAAGCCACAGCACTCACAGTACAACTCGTATCTGTAAAACAAGACCATCCTTCTTCAGCCGCCTTGCACAACTTAGGATCCATCGGCACCGTTCCTAAAAATGGTACGCCCATTTCAAAACACATTTTCCTGGCCCCGCCTCCAGAACTGTCGAAACTCTCGCTGCACACCAGCACGTCGAGCAGTTCAGGGGCCATTTCGCGAATTAAACTCAGGACGGATTCCGTTGCATCGGTTTCGGATCCAGATTCGGATAAACGGGTGAATTTCAGATCCGATAAGGGCTGTTTTAATCCGCTTATGTTTTCTACCGCGCCCAGAACCTTGATTCCAGCCGTCCTGTAAATAGAGTAGAATGTTAGTTGTAGTCTGTAGAAAGGGGGAATGTTAGAAATTACGAAAAGCCCCTCCATTCTTCGAAATTCAAAAATATACACTATTGTTGGTGTTAGGTTGATTGATATAACTAAACCTTGATTAATCCAATATATATATATATATATATATATATATATATATATATATATATATATATATATATAATGCTTACATTACATACATCTCATTTTTTTGAACCGTCCATTTTAATGAATTTGACGGTTAGATTTAGTTAGATTTAGTTAGAATGACCGGTTAAAGTTATACAGCTGATTTAGCCGGTATTCTCAGTTAAACAGCATGTATTCCTTAAATGTAAGGGTATATTAGTAATTTGAAGCGCAATTATATGGGGAAGTAGACGGATTTGATGAAACAATAAATGAAGTTTACTGCAATAATTAACTTAAGATTTTTGTGTAACAGGTTGATTTCATTGCTTTTACATAACCCGCCACACATGGTGCTCATTAGTTTTATTTATCTAGCAACGTTTTATCAATTTAACTCTCTGACAACTAATTAATGTATACTTTTTCCAGCACAAGAATGTACACACACATAAATAAATTAGAAATGAAGGATAATGTATGAAATAAGTAATTAGGAAAAAAATATAATGCTTTCTCTTCTAAAAAAAATTGAATATTTAAAAAATTTCATTAAAAGACAATATATATGTTGTTGACAAAAATGATATATAATAACAATCAAACAATATAGATATATTGAAGATAGTATATAGATATGGCATGATAATATATACAATAAAATATAATGCAAAAATATAATAAAAATTATAGTCCAGAAATATATAATATATAAATATGATGTTTTCTTAAATTTATAATTTAAAAATACACAGCGCGACTTGCTGGATCTGCATCATGAATAATCAATAATAACAAATCACATATATAAATCATTTTATTTTTAGATTAGATATATTTATTTTTAATATGTTTGTAAAAATATTTTGATATTCATCAAATGGGATGCATGCAAGGAAGAGTATATAAAAATAGAAAAACACACGTACAATTTGGATATGATTAGCATTTATTTGTTTTAACAAGACAGGCACAACGGAGCCTTCATTTCCATGTTCTCATTTTTGTCTCGGTTTTGCCCTCAGAAAATGAGCGGCTAAGATGGAATTAATAAGTAAAAGTTTTTTTAAAAATAGGTGTATGGAAGCATCAATATATATATATATATATGTGATTGCGTGTTAATCTACAAGATGAGTATTGCTAGTTGGGTGATTTACTGGAAGAGAGTATTCATTGAACTTTGAAGAATTAGACGGTTTTCTCGTAGCAACCCCAAGGCTACTTTACAACTTGCTTAGTAAACACTTACAAAAATACGTACTAGCAAAAGCTAATTCCCTTTGGGACATCAGTCAAAGCCACCTCCTGCGGCGTCGTGACCACAACTGCGCCATCAATCCCAGTGCTCTGCAGAGACTGCACTACCGTAATTTGCTCGTCACTCGTGCCCGGTGGCGTGTCCACGATTAAATAATCCAGCTCGCCCCAGTCGACTTCGTTCAAAAACTGCTTGATCAGCCTGGTCTTCTTCAGGCCCCGCCAGATCACCGCCTCCGTGGGGTGCTCGAGAAAGAACCCCACGGACATGACGCCCAGGTTCAAGGAGACGTATACCGGGGACCATCCCAGGTTGCTCCGGTGGATGGTGTTGCCTTCTAGACCTTAGAAAAAGAAATGAGAAGTAAAGTGTTAGAATTTATTGAACTTGAAAATATTAGAGTCCGTGTCGGGTTAATAAGAGAAATAATAAGAGAAATGATAAGAGACGTAAGCTGAATATCAAGTTATTGCTTTGGTGTTTACAGTGGCCTTCTAGACGTAGTTTTAATATTTTCAGAAAATATTGAACTTCATAATGAATCAAGTTTGTATATTAATTTTCTATGTTATTTACACAGGGGACAACCCCAGGTTGCTTTGGTGTATGTCGTGGCCTTCCAGGCCTTGGAGAAAGAACTGAGAAATAAATTGTTAGAATTTGTGTTGAATCCAGTTTGTGCGTACTTGATGTTTTAGCTTGTTTTTTGAAGAAATTTGGAGAGGGCTTATGTTATCATTATTCCAAAAATAAAAGCTTTCTGTTAATTTTCTGATTAAATCACCAACAAAACCTGATTGTTTATCTTATTTCTAAGCTAAACCCGTTTCGGAATTCCAAAGCCCACATCATTTGAAAAAAAAAAAGAGGATTTATATCATCCGTTCAGTATTTTATATCACTGGTTTAGTGTTTTTAACGTGTTAACAGAGAGGGATTTGATATCCCGTTTTTCTATTTGAGTTGGGACTTGAAACTCTGTATTGGGTTAGTAAGAAACATAAAAAGAGAAATAAACTGAAAATCAAGTTATTGCTTGGTGTATATCGTGGCCTTCTAGATGTCGTTTTAAAATTTTTAGAAAATATTAAACTTCATATTGAATCAAGTTTGTATATCTAACCTCCCATAATTTTCTAAATACCCATTACAACCTGATTTTTAAGTTATTTGTCTAACTCGGTTCAGAGTTCCAAATCCCACCTCAGATTTTATCAATCTCATTTATTATTAGGAAAAAGCTCACTTTAGCACCCTTAACTCTTGAGTATGCTCACTTTTGCACCCCCAACTATTTTTTGCTCACTTTTGCACCCTAAACTTTTTAAATTGAGCAATTTTGCACCCTCCATCCGTTAAATGTCTAGTCAGCAGTTAGATGATGACATGGCACTATGATGTGGCAAAAAATATTATTTATTTATGCTGACTGGATATTTATTTAAAAAAAAAAAAAAAAATATACTTCCCTTCCCCTTCCCTTCCCCTTCCCTCTCTGCCTCACGAAACAGAAAAACAAAGAAAAAAACACAAACACACCCGCCCCTCCCTCCCATCTCTGTCCGTCCGCCGGTCAGTTCGCCGGCCGCCGTCACCGCCGCCGGCCTCTCTCTCGCCGGCCGCCACCTCTGGCGGTAGATTATTATTTTTTTTTCAAATTAGTAACGGTTTTTATGAAAGAACCGTTCTGAAATTGCTTAAATAGTCCAAAATCGCAACAATTTTGGACTATTTAAGCATATTTGTAACGGTTCGTTTAAAAAACCGTTACTAATTGGTATATTTCGTAACGGGTTTTGTAAAATAACCGTTACTAATTGTTATAATTAGTAACGGTTTTTTATAAAAACCGTTACTAATGTTATATTTAGTAACGGTTGTTTATAACAACCGTTACTAATGTTATAGTTAGTAACGGTTTTGTATAAAAACCGTTACGAAATATAACAATTAGTAACGATTTTTTAAACGAACCGTTACAAATATGCTTAATTCTGTAACGGTTCTTTAGTAAAAACCGTTACTAATTTGGAAAAAAAAAAATAATCTGCCGCCCCTTCCCCTTCCCCTTTCCTCCCCCTCTCTCTCCCCCTCTCGCCTCACGAAAGAAAAAAAGAAAGGAAAAAACACAAACACACCCGCCCCTCCCTCCCATCTCTGTCCGTCCGCCGGTCAGTTCGCCGGCCGTTGGTCACCGCCGCCGCCGGCCCCATTAATTAATTAGGGACTAAAATCCTAATCTCTACGCACCTTCAAGATCAAAAGATGCAACGTCCTTCACTTCCATCTTCTTCATCATCACGTAATTAATTTATTTTTTTTTGTTGTATTTTATTATTTTTTTCCTTCATTAAACTAACTAATTAAATTTTTTATTCAATATATTGTAGAAAATTCGGGAATGTACACTGGTTGTTCTTTTAGGATTTTTTATAATGGTTTATTTGTTTTGAACGGTTCTGATTGGGTGTATGTTAATGGACAAAATGATCAATTGGGGGATTTTGTAGATATTTTAACATACACCAACCTTAAATGCATGGTAGAAGAGAAATTAAATATATGTGATATCTCAAAGTTGCATTATAGGGTGCCGGAAAGCGGTATCTTACAAATTCTATATTCCGATTTGTCGGTTTGGGAAATGTTTTCGAATTTCACAAAGATGAAGAGTATTGAGTTGTATGTAGAACATTTGAGTAGGAATGAGGATACGGGTTTCGTTGGGACAAGTTGGAGTGTTGAATCGGATTCTTTGGCTATTAATGTGTACGATGAAAGAGAAGATTGGGGAAATGATGTTGAAAAAACGGATAGTGAGTTTTCATTTTCAAGTGATTGTGGTGAGAGTAGCGAAGAAGAACCCTTGAATATTGTGTATCCTCCGGATTATGAACAAATTGTATGTACCGCATTTCATATCGGAAAGATTTATCCTGGAGTTTCGGAATTTAGAGACGCGGTTAGAAATTATGCGAGAGAAAATGTAAAAGAGATTAAATTTGTAAAAAGGCAGAAAGAGAAAGTGAGAGCGGTATGCAAGAATCCCGGATGCCCGTGGGTTGTATATGGTTCGTTAGATAGCATAAACAAGAATTTTGTGATTAGAACTTTTCATTCGGAACACAAGTGTGTTCCGTCGTTTAAGTGTAATTATATAACGTCAACTTCTCTTGCTGTCAAATATGAAGAAAGAATTAGATCACATCCGGGATGGAAATCGGTTGAGATGCAAAAAATAATAAGGCAAGATATGGCGGTTAATGTTACGGTGAGCCAATGTAGAAGAGCGAAACTGAAGGTAATGAGAAAATATTTAGGAAATTATACCGAACAATATGCGAAAATTTGGGATTATGCACAAGCATTATTAGATGCGGATAAAGATAGCACTATACGGATAAATGTCAAGCGAAACCAAGCGGATGAAGTGCCACGATTTCATAGAATTTATATTTGTTTTGGTGCGTGCAAGAAAGGATTTTTAAGTGGATGTAGAAAAGTTGTTGGATTAGATGGGTGTTTCTCAAAGGGGCCCATAAAATTTGAGATACTTTCTGCAGTTGGGAGAGATGCTAATGATCAAATGTATCACATTGCTTGGGCAGTTGTAGATGTAGAAAATAAGGATAATTGGGGTTGGTTTTTAAATTTATTGGCGGCTGACTTAGATATGAGATCGGGTTATCAGTGGGTTTTAATTAGCGATCAACAAAAGGTAGTTTATTTTTATTTATTTTTTTGATTAAATTACTTATTTTAGAAATCTTATGTATGTATTTTGAATAGGGATTACGAATTGCAATCGAGCAGTCCTTGCCTGATGCAGAGCATAGGATGTGTGCTCGACACATACTTCACAATTGGGGCAGGAAGCATAACAACGGTAATTTGCATTATTTATTTTGGTTATGTGCATGGTCGTATTCCGAACCCCAATATTTAGAGAATATAGGGTTTATTCGGGATATATCAGTCGAAGAACGACGAATGATCTTTTAAAAATTGATCCAAAACATTGGTGTAGAGCATATTTCAAGGAATATTGTAAGTGTGCGGTAGTCGATAATAATATGTCCGAAACATTTAATCTTTGGATAAAAGATTGTAGACATAAACCAATTATAACCATGTTAGAAGAGATTAGGCACATGGTTATGACACGAATTGCAAAAATTGCATGTGAAGGCGAGAAATTTTCGGACGTTTGCCCTAAGATTTGTAAAGACCTAAATGATAATATTGACCTAAATAAAAAATGTCATGTGATTTGGAATGGTCAAGACGGTTATGAGGTTTTGCAAAATGTCACTAACGCGAAAGGGGAAATTAAAGAACACGGGTACGTGGTTGATATGAGTACTCGTAAGTGCTCTTGTAGGATGTGGAGTCTTTCCGGTATCCCATGTCCTCATGCCATTTGTGTTATATATAGCATAAAAGGTGAACCATTGAATTATGTGGCAGATTGTTTCAAAAAAGAAATGCACCGCGAAACGTATTCTCATTTCATGGCACCGGTTGTCGGTAAACAAGATTAGCCTAAAACGGGTTTCGATGCTCCGTTACCTCCTATTAAAAGAAAGATGCCCGGTAGACCTAAAAAGCATGCTCGGCGTGAACAAGGTGTAGTGCCAAAACCGCCACCTTCTAAAATGACAAAAGCGGGACAAATTGTAAAATGTAGTTGTTGTCGCCAAGCGGGTCATAATAAAACTACTTGTCCCAAAAAGAAGAATCAAGTAATATTTGTCATATTCAATTTGTATATTTATAATTAATCTTAATATAAAATTTGTTTTAATGTTAATTTCTTTTTCAGGATTATTGTAATAAATCAAGGGCGTCATCTACTAGTCAGTCTTCAAATCAGACTCCAAACAATTAGATTATGTTGAATGTTAATGGATTGTATGCATGATTGTTCATATTTGGTGGAATTCATATTTTTTTTAAGACATGCATTTTATCGCATTTAGTGTAATTTTGTGTGTTCTTAAGGACATGTATGCATTTGGTAATATTTTATGTTTTTTTAAGGATTCTTAGACATTTTATGTGTTATTAAAGACTACTTTTTTTTTTTCTGGCCTGGCGGCAGTTTGTGTTTTTTCCTTTCTTTTTTTCTTTCGTGAGGCAGAGAGGGGAGAGAGAGGGGGGAGGAAAGGGGAAGGGGAAGGGGCGCAGTTTATTTTTTTTTTTCCAAATTAGTAACGGTTTTTACTAAAGACCCGTTACAGAATTAAGCATATTTGTAACGGTTCATTTAAAAGACCGTTACTAATTGTTATATTTCGTAACCGTTTTTACACAAAACCATTACTAACGATAACATTAGTAACGGTTTTTATAAACAACCGTTACTAAATATAACATTAGTAACGGTTTTTATAAAAAACCGTTACTAATTATAACAATTAGTAACGGTTATTTTACAAAACCCGTTACGAAATATACCAATTAGTAACGGTTTTTTAAACGAACCGTTACAAATATGCTTAAATAGTCCAAAATTGTTGCAGATTTTGGACTATTTAAGCAATTCTGTAACGGTTCTTTCATAAAAATCGTTACTAATTTGAAAAAAAAATAAATAAATAATCTACCGCCAGAGGTGACGGCCGGCGAGAGAGAGGCCGGCGGCGGTGACGGCGGCCGGCGAACTGACCGGCGGACGGACAGAGATGGGAGGGAGGGGCGGGTGTGTTTGTGTTTTTTTCTTTGTTTTTCTGTTTCGTGAGGCAGAGAGGGGGGAGGGAAGGGGAAGGGAAGTATATTTTTTTTTATTTTTTTTAAATAAATATCCAGTCAGCATAAATAAATAATATTTTTTGCCACATCATAGTGCCATGTCATCATCTAACTGCTGGCTAGACATTTAACGGATGGAGGGTACAAAATTGCTCAATTTAAAAAGTTTAGGATGCAAAAGTGAGAAAAAAATAGTTGGGGATGCAAAAGTGAGCATACTCAAAAGTTAAGGGTGTTAAAGTGAGCTTTTTTCTTATTATTATTATAAACATGTTAACCATGAGCGGGATTTATAATCCCATATCTTGGGTTATATCCACAGAAAAGAAAAAGAGTTGAAAATCAGGATATATTGAGGTAATTGAAATATACAGAGGGGTAATACGAAAACTTTAAACAATTTTCAAATGTCTAATACCTAGCATTTTGGGGATGCTGGGCCCACACATATCTATATCAAAGAGGCCCACTTCAAAGTCCGACTGAGCGAGAGAGAATGAGAGTTGTGCCGAAAAAGTGCTTTTTCCAGCCCCGCCTTTTCCTGATAAAATTAGTATTTTGTTTTTTCACACTCGCCATTCTTTCTGCTATTGCCACCAAATCTGGTACGTAGAAATTCATATAACATGTTAGCAATTTCGTCAAGATAGTTAATTACATAAACAGATTACCAACCTTTTGTACTAAGAAACAAAATAACTGACCCTGAACAAAATTTAAAAGCTTATAGTAACAATTACTGGTGTGAAACAAATTAAAGAAAATATGCATAAAAAGATTGAAAATTTATTTAGGTTATAATATAAAGTGAATTATACCAGGATCAGGGCCTTTAGGTGCTGTAGTCCAAATTTCCTGGTTTGAGCATCCAGCACATGAGTCAGACTTTCAGCGGACTCTGACTGTGGACCCGGGCAGTCTGCATAAATCAAATATGATAAAACAAAATCAATGAGATTGTGAGAATTTCTAATTTTGAATAAACAAAAGAAAGATTTTCAATTTCTCTGTTATTATAGGAAAACTACAATGAGATGTGCATTTGCTGTTTATGAAATAAATATATACAAATACTAAGGTGAAAGACAATGAGAGTTGAGGAATATTTTGAAAACAATATGAAACCGTAAATTCAAAATATCACAAGAATTTGCTCACTCTAAAATTAGCCAAGATTAAACTTGGACGGAGATTATTTTTAACAGGTTAGAAAAATGGAAAAGAGAGATTTTACTGGATAGACCAACAGAAAAATTAGACGTCTTTCAAAGGTCGAAACAGTGACTTCAATTACACAAAATATAGAAAATACTACAAGTCCTTGCTTCTCCAAAAGATAGCATCGAAATCAATTTCATTCGTCTCAGACTCTCAAAATGAAAATTTTCAGCGGTGAAAAGAGAGGGCGGTTCTATCAGAAGAACATATTTTCTGTCAAAAACTCGAGATAAAATAACTTAAAATCAAAACAGAAGCTTCTAAAAAGAGCCAAATTTTTTTGCAGACATCCCCTCCGCTCATCTTCAACCCCAATTTCCCAAGAAAATTGCAGAAGAAATAAAAATAAAACGATAAAAAAAGAAGAGACGGATATTCTTACGCTCGTTGGCATCTTCTGGAATTTCGCCATTATTGGCCATCTTCTAACCTCTCTCTTTTCGTTCTTCAAGAAATTGGAATTTCGTTCAAAGTTCGATGTCTTTTTAGTCACCGTCCGATCCAACAGTGGAGAATGTCACGACCGAAAGTAGCTAAAATATTAGGCAATCTTTTTACTTGGAAAAGAAATATGAAATTGTTGTAAATAAATAATAAGAACCTACAAGGAGAGAATTGGATGTGGGATGGAATAATATAATAATTACTGTCTTCTTTATATAGTATAGGGCTGTGTAACTGTTAAGAATTTTTTTGTTTATAATATGGAAACGAATCATATAAAAATCTAACTAGAGACAATAGAAAAGGAATATGGCCTTGTCACATTTTGGAAAACAAATCTAAACTAATCAAATTTAATTTGCGCAATTAATATTCGGAAGACCACCTGATTTCATTAGTGAAATTAAAATTGATGCAATGAATAATATGATGATTACTTTTTTTTTTATTTCCAAAAGAAAAAAAAATTCTGGTTCTATTCATGGTACATAGTACATATAATTAAAAATAAAAGATTCAAATAATAAAATTCAGAAGAAACAATATTAAAAATTGAGTTATTCGTAATACCAAAAAATAAATATAATTGTTAGTTGAATTGCATATATATTCGTCCATCGGAGTGAAAGGACCCGTTCCTTCAAGGAACTGCCCTCTGAACCATGGGTGCACCTCGCTGAAGATGACCGGTCATTCGGTCCCGGTTAACGCACCAAACCTAACAGGCTCCCTCTTTGGAGGATTATTGGTGGAATGGATATATGGATATTGGTATATAGTAGGGGTATTAATCTCTTTTCTTTCTACCCAGGGTATGATCATCGCATGATTTTACTCTGATGCACGGGCAGTTGTGGAAATTCTAAGGCGTCTGACATGCCTTGTCGGTTCATGGGGAAGTCTTTCCCCAAGCTTAGTCTTCATCGTGCGGGTAATCTCTTACGAGCGCAAATGTCGCTCTTCTTCCCTGGTGTATTCATGATTGATTTTTTTTTAATGATTCAAAAATGCTTATTTTCGACTTACAAGCCGGTATTTGGGTCTTCGGCCTTTCAAGATTGCGGTGCCTCTTCAATTTGGCCAGTTTAACCCTTCCTATTTCTGTTCGGATGTTATTCCAAAGGGTTCATCTCCAACTAACAGTCTCCAAAAGGGTTCTCCTAATCTCGAGCGACCGGATTAATTTTCTCTCTTCCTTTCTCCTTAGCCTCTTTTGGTCACTCGTACTTTAGTCCCCCTTGGACTAGCGAGCTGTGAGCCATTTAATTTTTCTGGCTCTTTTTCTTTGGCAGCTTGCCCTCTGGATTGGTTGTGTGTATGTCGCGGCCTTTGTTTTTCTCTTCTTCTTGGCCTTTATTCGCGACATGTTTTCTTCCTCCTTTAAGTGGCTCCAACTTTGATCTTTGCGTTTTTCAAATCATTTTTTTCCGATCACGGATTTTCTTCTTCTGGTTGTCGAGCCTTCTTCTCTTAGAGCCTCCTATCACGAGTCGGGTCACTAGCCTAATTGTCCTTTTTTCTCCTTGACTAAGTCGAGCGACCCGAACTTCTGTCTCTACATTCCTTCTTTACTGGTTGAGTTGCTAACCTAATTTTCCTCTTTCTCCTTAGCTGAATTAAGCAACACAGACTTCTCCTCTTTCTGTTGCGCCTCTTATCGCGGGTAGAGTCACTAGCCCGGTTTCCTCTTTCTCCTTGCCTAAGTCAAGCGACTCGTACCTTCTTCCGCAGTCCTTCTTTTGTGGGGCGAGTTGCTAGCCTATTTTTTCTCTTTCTCCTTGGCTAAATCGAGCAACTTGCCTTTCGTCCCTTTGTTTCGCCTGCGCCTGGTCTGGTTCCTTCATTGAAAGTACGCGGTTCATTGAGTGCGATACAAAAGACCGCACTCTGGGACTCATCTCTACTTCGCATTCTGGCCCTCGTATGATCATAAGACTGTCAGATTCTCTCCCCCTTTGGTGGTTTGAAGAATAGGTGGATGGTGCTGAAAATGGAGTGGTTATAACATAAATGTGGATATAAGTTTTAAGGGTTGCTAGTTAAGTAAGATTCGGCTGGTTGGTTCCTCTAATAACGGCTTAGGACCTCGGGACAGCTCGACCGCTCTCGCGGGCGTACTAACCCTCCTCATTTGAAGTCCCGATGGATGCTTTCTACGAGGGATCTCGGTGTGTATGGTTGCAAGTGAGTTTGTTCCTGTCCATGTGAGTAGAGTCTACACGAAGTAAAGGCCCTTGATTTGATCTACCACCAAAGTTTGTATCAATTTTTTTTAATGCAAACTCAAACTAAAAAACTAACTAAGCTAAGATGAATAGAAAATTAAAAAAAAGAAATAAAAAGATACAATGCAAAATGAAATGCATGTAGGTAAACTCCCCCCAAGCTTAAATTGGACACCTTCCCGATGCACTTTGCCAGCAATAGATATAAAATTAAAGGGAGAGTGAAGGATTGTTACCACGACATAGATATCATCCCCGTCAGGTGGCGGGTCTTGCTGATTGTTCATTTTCCACAGGTCTCCACCATGCTTCCGAAGTGCTCGACAGTTAGTTGCTCCATTTGTTCCTCGACTTTATCCACTGATGACCCCATTATGTCGAGCGAGGCTCTAATCGCGAGTAGTGATTCTCTTGTTTCGTTGTTGCTCTGTTGGATCTCCTCCATTCACTGGCATAGATCCATTAGGCATTGGGTCACTTCATTTTGAGGTGGTTTTGTTTGACCATCCACGCCCCGTTTTCTTCTCCTTGACTGATTTGCGCGGTGAGTGGATTTCTACTTGCTCTTCTTCGTGTTGGGCATTTGGTAACCCGTTTAATTTGTTAGTTATTATTGTTCTTGAAAGGTTTGGTAGGTAGAAATTTGGTGGGTTCTTATTTGTCATCGGCCTGTCTCCCGAGACTTTAAGAATAAATACCTTTCTATTTGCTTCACATCTGTCAGTGTTGGATTGCTCGATGGGTAGCTACTGAAGTCTATCCCCAGGTACTCGCCTATCGCCGTTACGAACCCACCACAACTTATCGGCCCTCGCATTTCTCCGTCTAAAATTTTCAGCAAGTGAGGAATGATTTCTTCCCCCGAGTAAGTTCTTATCAGTGGATCTGGACGGCCCTCCATAGGGCTCTCAGCTTTGTTGGCGTCGAGTAGCTTTCGTTGTCACCTTGTGGAAATAGATTGAATGCGATTGTTTTGAGGACCACCCTAAAGACTACGTTGTGAACCTTGTTAATCTTGTGCTACCCTTTTCTCTTCCGGCAGGTCAAATTTCCTTCCAGAAGGCCCCCAAGATGAAGTCATCATGGCCGGGCTCCTCGCATCCATTCTCTCCAATCCCTAGCGAGTAGTAAAATTTTTTCATTGTCATTCTCCATCGACTGCCCCCTAGGTGGAAATTGATCGATACCATTTTGTTTTGTTCCACCTCTTTTTCAAGGGTCGTAAGGAACCCCGTTGTTGTGTCTTTGTAGGATCGTTTCTTTCGGAAGACTACAATCTTCGAGCCCCATTCTCCTCAGCAGATTTGTCATGTCTTACTCGATTCTTAGGGCTCTTATTGTCTCGTGGCACAAGTATATGTGTCCTGTACGAACTGCAAGACAATCATGGGTATTTCCTGATTTTTCATATCTTTCTCAAGAGAATCTGGAGGTGAACAACATCTTGCCCTTGCTTTTATTTCATCGCGCGATCCTCCTCCCTCGCTCTCGTCTAATACTTCCTCTGACGTACTTAACTGGTTCTCGCGCCTCATTTTCTTCTCTACTTCTTTTCTTGCTGCACGGGCTTCAGATTGCGTTCTGTTTCTCCTTGCTCCCTGTCTCAAACTTTCTTCTCGCGTCCTTTTTTTATCTGGCTTCTCATCTTCAAGAAGATGAGTTAATTTCTTCAACGAACTAGGGTAATGGAATTAATCAAAGTGGCATTTGCATGTCTTCTCCTTTCTAGGTGAGTAATCCCGATAGATGGAAGTTGGGGTCAGGTTTGGGTGCTTTGGCGCTCGAGGAGGATGTTGATCCGGTGAGCGAGTCGAATGAGGAGGAGTTCGTCGAGAAGTCGTCCTTAACCCACTTGCTCATCGTCGAAAATTATGCGGAAAGTTAAGGTTTCACTTGAGTTAGTTCCTATCTAGTAGAGGCTCATGAATAAGTGGTGCAATGGTAGGTTTGTATGTGATGGAGATTTATATAGAGGCGTGGGTTGGCGGTTATTTCTGGGGTTTGAGGTTTAAATGGTAAGAGTACAATGAACTGCCATAAATAGCAGTTATTGGGTGAGGGGGTCGGGTTCTTCATCTGCATGTTCCCAAGAAAATACCTTTTCACCTTCCAGACCATTTGTTTTTCCTGCTCGCCTTCGCAACATCTCCCTCACGCGATACTTCATTCATTTGTTTTCTTCGGATGCACGAAAAGAAAAGAAAAACTAAAAAGGAAAAAGAAAGTAAAAACTTAAAATTAAAAAACAAAAGCTAATAAACTATTAGGCTGCTTCCCAGGTAGGGCTTGTTTTAGGTCATGAGTCTGACCACCATATTTATGAATTAATGGTTCTGGTTGTTTAGCAAGGGACATCCATCGTAATTGCTCTGTCTATTCTCAGGTATCATGTTGCGAGGTTTGTATCTGTTAGCTCGGGGTTTTCCTCCGCGTGCTGAATTACTCTTCCCACAAAGCTCCCCGGGTAGCGTCCTCCCTCTCATTCCATGAATCTCAGGTTGAAGCTCCGCTGGAAGTTGATCCAATTCATCATTCTTGGCCCTCTGTTTGTCTTGTTGTAGGCGTAACTGATAGCCGAGTAATCAGTGTAGGTAGCGATGTTCGATCCAAGCAGGTAGGACTCGAATCTCTACAATGCATGAAGGAGTGCAAAGATTTCGTTCTCGGCCCTTGTGTAACGATTCTATTCTTTCTTCAGGGTCTTACTCTCATAGAGGACTGGGTATAGGATATTGTTCCTTCTCTTGGCTAGACATATACCTATTGCTCCCTTAACGCCATTGGTTACTAGGTCGTAGGGTGCGAAGACTAACGCGGGGTCTAGATCTCCTTTTCCTAGGAAGTGGCTCATTCCTAGATAAGTGATCTTGATAATCGGGTAGTCATCCGGGTCTATGAATGTATATATGAGGCCTGGGGGTAGCGGCCTCAATCTTTCAAGTTTTGGCTCATTCTCCGCCATGGTTGATGAGTAAACGGGGCAGAGCTCGTCAGGTACTCCTGGGTCATAAATCATGTGCATAAATTCTCTTTTATTCTCTTGCCTGCTTTCTTTGGGTCTAGGGTCTCAGTCTGGGGGTTCGTCTAGTTCTACTGGTACTAGTTCTTGTCACGTTTCTTGCCCTTGCGGTTCATCGAGTTCTGGTTCTTTTGCTTTTGGTTCATCACTCGTTATTTGCCCTTGTGCGTTTGGTCCATCAGGTTCTCTTTGCTCGTCTGACTATCCTTCCGACTTCTCACCTCCGATTTCAATTTTGTAGCACGTCTTCATTCGCGGCCTCGCGGAATTCTTTATGAAGTTGAACTCTATCTTGTCTTCTCCCAAGTTGAATGATAGTCGACCCTTCTCCACATCTATTATCGTGCCGGTTCGCTAGGAAAGGTCTTCCTAGTATGATTGGGCAATGGTGGTCAACTTCCATCTCTACCACCACAAAGTCTACCGGGATATGAGTTTCTCCTACTCCCACCGGTACATATTCCATTATCCCTTCTGGATACGTTACCAACTTGTCTGCCATGGTCAGGGTCATCGTTGTCTCTTCTAGATCTCCAATTCCCAGTCTCTACTAGACTAACAGTGGAATTGCGCTCACGCTCGCTCCTAAGTCACATAGTTCTCGGTCGAATCGCTCCTTGACAATGTACCAAGGTATGGAGAAACTGCATATATCCTTTGGCTTTTGGGGCTGCTTGATCTATATAATCATGTTGCATTGCTCCGTGAGTATGAAGTTCTTGAAATCTTCGATTTTCTTCTTCTCGGACAGGATATCCTTTAGAAACTTAGCGTATGCCTGCATCTAGGCTACATTCGTGAAATGTAACATGACATGAAGCTTCTTTAATACTTCATCAAATTCCATGATTTGCCGATCTAGCTTGTCTCTTGCTAGCCTTCAGAGGAAAGGTAGGGGTGGCTTGTATGGTGGTGGCAGTTCATAATCGGGTCTTTGTGGTGATGGAGGAAAGTATGTGTTAGGTTCTTAGGGTTATGGGTTCAGTCGGTTTCTCCTCTTCATAGTCATTCTTCGGGCTGTCGGGCTGTATCACGGATTGCCGTGGTGGAGTTTCGGGTTGGTGCAGAGACCGCATGTGGCGGGTTCGCATAACTGTCTCCATTATGGGCTTTTGATACCCTCGTCCTCTCCTTAGTGTCATCACAGTGTTCACTTGCTCATATGAGTTTTCGGTTCTGCTCGGGAAGTTCCCTTCTTGCTGGATTGAACTTCTTCCCTGCTGTGCTATCTGCATCTGCAACACCTTGTTGGGTGATGCTATCGAGTCCACTCTGCTAGCGACCTATATGATGAGTTACATATGAATGTCACAAAAGATAATGTCATCTTATGTGATAAGATGTGTATATATATATATATATATATATATATATATATATATATATATATATATATATATAAAGACTACGGACACAAAAGATCAAGTAATTTAAAAGAGTCTAAAAGATGATATACGGATAAAGATGAAGGATATCATATACATTTCTTGATGTGAAGAGACATAACTTTTCATATCTATATAACAATATAGAGGGATCCAAAATGCTACACAACATCATTCTCTTTCTCTCATAATTACTCATTCTCTTTTGTGTGATAAAATAGATAAAATATCATTTCTCTTTTGTATGACAAAATAATGAAAGGGTGCCTTCTTTTGTATGAAATAATGAAAAATGCGATATTATATGAGAGATATTATAGTCGGTTTATATATCTTTTGTGAGACAAAAAAGAAGAAGAAGAAAAAAGTTTTTCTTGCCAGCTTCAACTCAAGAACTAATTTCTTCTTGCCAGCTTCAAGGAGCTTATTCGTGTGGAAATCAGTAGAGGCATTCGTAATTTTGGCGCTTGTGATCTATTCGGCCTAAGAAGTTGAGAACGGATTGTTATGAGTTTTGGTAGAGATCGGTACTGTGTGCGGTAGAAGGCTTTAGTAGGATTCGACTATAGCGGTCTTGACGGATGGATAATTGGTTTAGAAAATAACCAATTGAAAGGCGCTCGGCGGCACACATAGTTTGAGTGTCACAGGTTAAGGTATATTTATGTCCTACTTCTTTGATTTAATCGATATGTACGGATTGTCGGAATTTTTTGGACGAATCCTTTTATTTTCGCTTCGGATATGTACGTCTTAAACCCAACGGAATCGGCTCATACGATCAAGTCGCTGATATCATCACGAAGTCACACACGTGTGCTCAATTCTTCAACCTTCAGTTAAGGTTTTGTATGCTTAAACTCAAGAACTAATTTCTGTTTTTTATGTTTTCTCCAAAAGTTTTTAATTTTTTGTTTGAATTTTCTTTAAAATACCAAATGTATTTTTCAACTATATAAAATATTTTTCTAAATCAAAATCTTTGTCTTGACAAAAATTCGTTGAAAAACACAATTTTTGGACCATTTTACAAAACCCTAAATTTTATCCTGCTTCTGTTCGAACGGAGCCTATTTCCGTTCAAACGAAGACTCTCCGGAACAAACAACTTTTTTCATCTTTCTGTTTGTTCTAACGAAGCCCATTTCCATTCGAACAGAGACTCTCCAGAACCCAATCCATTTTTTCATGAACTTCATCCGTTCAAAAGGAACTTGAGTCCGTTCGAACGGAAATCGATTTTTATCACGAAATTTTTTTATCAAGATATGTTAAATCATGTATTGTGTGTGGATGTTAAATTTTTTTTTTAAGGGTTAATAAATTCGGGGGGGTCCTATTTAGGGGGAGTTTTCTGTCGATTGATGTTCATTTTGATTATTTTCAAAAAGGGGGAGAAGATATAAAATACCATTTATTTTCGGAAATGTTCTAAAAATCATCAAAAATGGGAGTTTGTTGTACTCTGTTTGATGATCTTAAAATATTTCCAAACTACTAATAATTTGTTTGAGTCTAATGTATGAAAATATCAATGAAATAAGTTCAAAATGTCGTACGAGAAAATATGATCATGAACGAGAAAGTATAGATGCAACATATACAACTTAGAAGATTTCGAAGAAATAAATCAGCATTAAATACGTACATGATTTGATCAAAATATTCAAGACTAATATCTCTACGAGGAAATATTAGTAAATCAATTTTAATATGAGTATTTATAAATAAAAAAAAGAGAGAATAAAACAATATAATTCTTCAATATTATTCCGTTCGAAAGGAATCATTTGTCCGTTGGAACGGTTGTTAATCTAGAAAGCTTTTAGATGGAAGATCTCAGCACTAATCAGAAGATCTTATAATTAATGATAAGATCTCAACATTAGTGAATATAGCCATTGGGATGGTTTGATTTTCTGCGATATATATGGTCCGTGCAAACGGCAACCAATAGTGATGGTTTAATGCACTATTTATGTGTTGAAAGTGTACTTGTAACACGTCTAGCACTAGAGGTGGCAAACAGACGGGTCGGGTCATATTTGGGTTGGGTCTTTCGTGTTCGGATCATTTTTCTGTGTGGGTCATATTCAATTTGTGATCTTGTATCGGCCGTATCTTCTATGGGTCAAGAATGTATTGGGTGAGTTTTGGTTCGGGTCGAGTTGTATTCGGGTCTTATTTCGGACGTGTCAAATGGATTCGAGTTATTCCGGATTCGGCTTGATTTGATATTCGGGTCCAGTGAAAGTCGAGTCTTTTCGGATTTTGGGCCAACCAGGTTTCAGTTGTATTTGATTTTTATGAATTTTTAGAGGTTATAAAACTGACCCGGAACTCTGATCCGTCTGAAATACGACCCGACCCGGCCGGATATGAATATTTTAGAAAAGTCAGCCTGAACCCTCGTGACTCTGGACTAGAGGAACCCAAAATGAAATAACCCGGCCCAAAGTTGATTATAACCCGACCTAATTCGAACCCGATAAAACCCAAGACCTTAATGGCTCGAACACTAACCTGATGTGAATCGTGAACCGTATCGGACCTAGGGGTGGCAAATCTAACCCGAATCCAAGTGACCCGTCCGAACCATCCGAAACTTAACCTGTTGTGATCCAAATATTTTAGAAATGTCAAACGACTCAAACCCTCCTGACATGAACCCGAAGAACCCGAACCAAAATGGAACTTAAAATTGACCTTAAGTCGACCCGACTATTCCCAAGACCCAAATAACCCGAACCCAAAACTGAGCTAGAAGAATTGGATATGGTAGATGATTTAGATCCATTAATTAAATCAGAGTTACATAAAAAAAAATACAATAAATAACTTGGTTCTTGAAAAAAGTTTCAAATTATTTATGATATGTTTTTCTATATAACGTTTTCAATTTATCTTTTGTACATTTATGTATTTTTGTCTCCGTATAATGTTTATATTTTTAGAGTAAAGATGATTAAAATTGAAAGTTTAAGGGATCATTTATGAAAAAAAGTGCAACAAAAAATGATAGCACTTTATAAGTCGGTTTATTTAATTTAATATTAACATATTAAAACTGACGTTTTTTCATGTCTCTTTGTTTAACATGATCTTTACAGGCCCGGCCCCAACGTACAACCTGTAAGGCCATGCCTAGGGCCTGAAAAATTAAGAGGGCCGAGATTTGTAAACAATTTCCTTCTCTATTTAAAAAATTTACCATATACACTGAATTTCGTTCCTTTGTCATGGTAAACTGGGAAAATATTTCTTCCATATGACCTAGGCTGAGGAGGAAAGAGAACTGCCTTTTCTTGCAATATTTCTGCCGCCCAATCCCAAGGAGAAGATCTCTCGGAGATCAAAATGGCGTCCGTACCTGTTCTCCCAGAAGACGCCCCTGATTTGCGCTCCCTCTGTAAGCTTACTGTCTCTCTCTATCGCGTCCCCCACCACCCACACACACACGGTTGATATCTGTCAGAAATTTTTGAACTATTTTCCAGTCCCTCTTTGAGTTCATATAGATGAATTGACTTGTAACTTAAAAGTTTCATATTTCAATTTTGAGTTTTAGGTTTTGAAATTTCAATATCTAGTTTTTGAATTTGTAGTTTCATAAATTGAAAATTCCAACAAGTCTTGATGCAGATGAGCCCCTAGTTCCACAAAGTGTATACAGTTGTATATTTATTTTTTATTCTTTTTTGAATAAAAACTACTTTATCTTTCCTTTGATAAGTGTTGTTTGTATTTCTTTTTTCTTCACATTATTTTGTTTCATTTTGTACAAGATGTGAACTTCAAAGGATTGGAGGCACACCGCGAGTTTCATCTCACAGGAGCTGTTTCCTTTAGCTATTCCTTACTAGAAGACGAACTAGATTTGAACATGTTTCGCCATGTCAACACCGACGAGATTCAAAGTGGCTATGACTCTTTTATAGATTCAGTTTGGGAGGCCCATTCTTCCCTCATTGTCTCTCTTGCCATCCTAAATGAGGTTAGATCCTTTTTATTAGTCCATGCATTTTTCATGTTTTGCTAGCAGTTGGTGGAGGCTGATTTACACTCTCTCTCTCTCTCTCTCTCTCTCTCTCTGCTGGAGCGGAACTGACGACGCCGGTGTAGAATCTGACTTATCGAGCTTGAGAAGGGAGGAAAGGGAAGAGTAATTGAGGGACTTCCTGAAAAGAGGAATTTTGTGGCTGGCTTAGGAAACATTTAATCGATTTTTGAATAACTGTGTTAATAAAAACTGACTTTCGTTTGCTTAGCATGATTTTTCAATAAACCTGGAAATTGTCTATGGTTTTTCAATAATATTGTAGTATTGTAAACACAGTTTTAAAACCGTAGCAGTAAGGGTCTCAAAATTTATCAATTTATCACATACATGGTTCTATCTTCATGTATATAAAACCGTGCTAAGTAGCGTTTTTGAGGCAGTGGTAGAAAAATTGGAAAATCAGTTCTTGATGGATGAACGCTTAACATCCTGTTTATTTTGAATAGATGTGATGATAGGCATCAAGATGTTTATCCACTAATTCGTTCATGTGTTTACTTGTTTCTTATTGTAGAGGAGGTTTTCAGAAGCAGTTCGTCTCGAGCGATAGCAACTTGAAACTTACCTTGTTCAAACAGTTTTGTACACTAGTGGGATTTTTCAGGTAGTTTTAAGGTCGTCAAGTCAACGTATTGATATTGTGTCTATTTGTCTTGAACAGTCAATACTAGCCATTTGTGTTTTAAATCTGGTTGAAATTGCACTATGTAGTAAGAAATATCTATGTTAGCTTTTACATTGGATCTATATCATTAAATGAAAGTGGTAAATATCCACTAAGGGTCGTATTATAAAATTACAGTATTGCTATTAGCAATTTTGTATGGTAATTTAAAGATGGATACAAACAATATAATAGATGACTAAATAGCTTCTTCAATTCTTGCAATTATAGAGGCATGCTCCTTTTGGGTTAATAGATGAACCAAATGCAATCATAATGGATGGACCAATTAACTGCAGGACAAGGCTAGATAGTTATTCCATGAATGATTGCATAGAGGAATGTCATGTAAGTCTCTTTTTAATTTTCAAATCACGATGTTTAGTGTTTGGAATTTGGATGTTAGATGGTTAAGTTGTTTTGTAGCTAATTTCTTCTTCATAGAACATGATTGATTGTCTCAAAAATAAAAGAAGATTTCGAACTCGAAACATTTCTTTTCTTGCAGAAATATGACGCGTCAAACCTTCAGCCGCTTCACAATGAATATGTTAATGGCAAAGTGTATTTTCCTTATCCCTGTGACTGCATCAAGGTAGATTTTATCTTTCATCTCAATTTGATGCCATCTTCCTGTATTTGCTTTAGTTTCCTTTCCCTTTTTGTAGTGTAATGGACGTAATGGAGAAAATAATGGACGAAATGGAGAAAATTTTGGGGGTTACAAAGACAACTTGATGTTGCATTCAGAAAATGACAACTTGATATCCGCAACCAAAAGTGCTGCTTCAGTTGATTTGGAGGTATACAGCTGCTTTTTTCGTTGTTAGAATCAATCATATGTTTTTGACAGAAATGTTTGCTTTCAACATTTAAACTATATTTGACTAACATTTACTTGTTCATGTTCTTTTTAAGCAATTAAGATACTATATTTTGACTATAATGTTTGCTTATTCTTCTGCAGCGCAAGGAGTGTTTTGTGGATTGGATGAATAAAAAATATGTTAAAAAAGTTTATTCAAGGATGATCGAATCTAACACGGTGCTTGTTCCCTCTGGCTTCGGTCTCCTATTACTAAGACACTTTAGTTATTCAAATATGGTTCTTGAACACCTGAACTAGCTTTTATCCTTGTTATATTTTAGGGCTGGTTGAGGACTTTCAAACGACATGTGAACTACAACAAAATGTTGAGAGCACGAACCATGCAAGCTAAAGAATTGGGAATAATTTATATCTCTCCGGTACTTCATTTCATCGTTCATTGTAATGTTAAAAATGTACTTTCTTTCTTCCATCTCACTTGAATGTAATCTAACCACAGGCAGAGGTGACCAACAAAGTTTCTCGAGCAAATATACAGATGCAAAGATGGCTATCGACGACAATACAAAGGACAGCTGAAAAGCCTGCTGGTGGCCCATATGAAATGATGTCTTCTAATCTATTCATGACTGCTCTCTCTCTTGCTGCACGATTCCTAAAGAACAAATGATGTCATTGGTTTTTCTAGTGTTGTATTTCTATAAATCTAATAACTAGAAACATTGGTTTAGATTCTTTTTTTTGAGGGATCAGGCGCGAGAGGCGACCTGATCATTTCATTAAAGTAAAACGTATTAAAATAGTCTCTATTACACCAACCAGCTGTATAATGTTATGGTCACACTTACATCCATAATCAACTTTTTTTTTAAGTAGCACTTGTTTGGAAAATAACTGAGCAATTAGCACTCATGTGGAAAAAATTAAGCAACTAGCATTACTGCCAGCTATTTTTTATTTTTTTGCTTAAAAGGTTTAAGTAGGAACTCTAACGGGTTGACCTATAAATATCTACAAAAATGTCACTACCGCCAGAAAAGTTGGCGGTAGACGTTATTTTTAAAATTTTTGGACTAATTTCCTTGCTAAAACGGGTAAAAATTTAAACCTCTCAAAAAATATTTTTTTTTACATCTACCGCTAGCCCATCTGGCGATACAGGCTAGTTTTTGACTAATTAAGCTATTTAAGGCAGCCAATGCAAAAAATGGAAAAATAGTCTCTACCGCCAGAATTTCTGGCGGTACAAGCTCTGTATCACCAGAATAGCTGGCGGTAATGCTAGTTGTTTAATTTTTTTTCCACATGCTCAATTATTTTCCGAAGTGCTACTTAAAAAAAAGTCTCCATAATCAGGAAAATCTGTGACATTAACAATTAGATGGCTACGATTTGGTGTCTTCAATTGCTAGCCTTGCGATAGCCAATAGTGGTCTTCATTTTTTGTTGAAAATTCTTTGGTTGCGCTACTTCCAAAGATTCTAGTTCATTGCTGCCCATAACACTTCCCATTGTTGAAATCTTTTTTTCGTCATTCTTTTCTTGGTTTGCAACCAATTGTCAAGGAAATTTTAAGCAGATGGGAAGCTGATGGAGTAGATCTCATGATGCATTGCTAGGAGCCACATAGAGACCATGTAGGAATACGAGAGAAACAAGTGGTCTCGATTTCTTTGGTCCTCGCAATTTGTAAGCTCTTCGTGTGGCCAACCTTTTTGTTGTAGGTTGTCGACCATATTGAGACGGTTATGACATGCGAGCCATAGGAAGAAACACACATCTGGCAGACATTTTATCTTTCATATGTGTTTTTGCCAGTGGTTCCGTATGTCTGGGTTGATTAGGAATTGGTAGGCAGAATTGGACGTGTAAAAGTGAGCAGGTGCCCAATTCCACTGGATTTGCTATGATAGTTCGATCCTTCATGATGTTTGTGGTGTATGGAGTCATTATGTGGAACATATCTCGAATAAAAAAAGGAAGCATTTTGCAGATTGATTTCATTCAGGTCTGCTGTGGAGATAACCCCATAGAGTAGATGAGCAAAGTTGGCCCATATGCTGTTTTCTTGGGAGTCAAGTTTCCACAGCCATCGCATCAGCATAGCTTCATTTTCAATGTTTAGATTCATAATTCCTAACCCGCCATACATTCGAGGTTGAGATACCTTCCTCTAACTAACCAAGCAATTGCCATTGATACGTTCTTCTTGTCCCTTCCATAGGAACGCTCTCATGAGTCTTTCAAGTTGCTTAAGACCCATTTCAGGAGCTTCATAGTTTACATGACGTAAATGGGTAGCGCACTTAATGTTGCCTTGATGAGTTGCAAATGTCCTGCAATGGACAAGAAACAGTCTTTCCATTCCGATATACATGCTTGGACCTTTATTCAACGGTAAGAAGAGTTATTTCTTTAGCTTCCTAAGCGAGAGAGGGAGACCTAGGTAAGTAGGAGGCAATGTCATTATTTGACAACGTGGCAAACTTGCAATTGTGGCATGCACTCTTTCCGGATAGAAGGAGCTCTTATCCCAATTAATTTGGAGCCCGTTATCCTATAGAAGATATCCAAAGCATAAGAAAATAATTTGAGGTTTTCCATATATGCTTCGACGAAGATCACCGTATCATTGGCATATTGAATGACTTGTGGTAGAATTGATGTGATCGACTTGAAAAAATGTTGTATTTTTTCCAAGATGGATTGAATCACATTTATCGTCAAATTTAAAAGCATAGAGGAGAGAGGGTCTCCTTGCCTTTGGTGGAAGAAAAATTGGAAGATGAGACCATTACTCTTAAGTCTTATTAAACAAACTTGAGGATGTGGAAAGATCATGGATCCATTTGATTCATCGTTAAGGAAAGCTCTTTACTTTGAGTATTCCCAATATGGAATGCCACGAGATATATTTAAATACCTTCTCAAAATCAATCTTTAGCATAACAGAAGAAATCTTCTTCTTGTGGAAGAAGTGTAAAAGTTCTCTAGTTATCATAAAGGTTTCTAAAATAGAATGGTTCTTGATGAAAACATTGGTTGATGTAGATTAGGTCTCTGATAAAAGGTTGCAATCTTTGCACCAATGCCTTTGAGATAACCTTCATTGTGGCCGGTATGTAATTTGACTTTTAGACAGATAGTTTGTGTTAATTAAGAGTAATTGAAATAATGATAAATAAATAGAGAATAAAGAAAATTAAAAAAAATACTGAACACACAAATCTGTTGATAAAGTTCGGCTAGGCGGTTTGCGTTAGATATAACCGTCCGTTCTTGCTAACAACCCTTGTTGCGTTTTACAAGAGTCGAATCAATGATCACTTTATAAATTCTTAACAATTCATTGAGACTAAACAAATCGATCTATTTCAATCAAACAAACGAACAATCGCTCACTAATTTTGTCTAATCTCCCTTAAGATTATTGAGTGAATTTTTTAGATACTAGAGAGAGAATTTCTGAATTTTGCTTAGAAAAACTTTAGTAAAAAAATGAATTGAGGCTGCTATTTTAAAGAGGGAAAGAGCAGCCTCTCAAAAATGGAATAAATATATATGAAAAGTGATTAATTAGATAATAAAAACAAATGGCTCAAACTTGTTTACTTTTAGTCTGCAGTTTCGTTCGAATAGAACAAGCGGCAGAAAGTTCTGTGATAGTTTCGTTCACAATTCCGTTCTAATGAGCAACACAAAATTTAAGTTCGAAAATCTCTCTAGTTAGTAAATAAATTACTCAAAAAATATCAAATACAAGAGAAACACATATGCAATTATGAAATGTGATGTTGTGTGGGAATAATTTATTTTAGGGTTTAGGGTTTGGAGTTTAGGGTTTATGTGATGTTGTATGTTTAGGGTTATATGCGATTCTGGAATGTGATGTTGTATGGGAATAATTATGCGATTATGCAAATATCACAAATGTTGTATATGAAACACAAATAATGCATACAAATCTTGATAATAAAATAGACCAAATGTCACAAAATGCATAATTAAGTCCTTACGAAATATAAAAATATCCAAATGTCACAAAATGCATACAAGTCCTTACAAATGCAAAAGATAATAAAATGCATACAAGTCCTTATAAAACATAAAAATATGCAAAAAAATAAAATAAAATGCAAGCCTTAACATTCAACAAATCTAACTGTGTGGCGTCTGATTCGAAGATATTGCCCAGTAGATGACGTCCTAAAATTATAAATACACATTAAAAAAATTGTATACAAAAATTAATTATACGAATTGAATATAAATATTAATACCTGCTCTTTTTTATGGGACAAGTACTTTTATTATGACCTGTTTGCGGCAAACACTACACTTTACTATTTGACCTGATTTCGACAGTTTTGAAGCCGATGGTTTAGGCACTACACCTTGTTCACGTCGAGCATGTTTTTTAGGCCTACCCGACATCTTTCTTTTAGATGGAGGTAGTGGAGGATCAATTCTCATTTTGGGCCAATCTTGCCTACCGATAACCGGTACCATAAAATGAGAATAAATTGTGCGGTGAGTTTCCTTTTTAAAACAATCCGACACATAATGAATCGGGTCCTCGCTCTTGTTAAATATAGCACAAATGGCATGAGAACAAAGAATACCGGAAATATTCCAAACCCTACAAGAACACTTACGATTTCTAATATCAACCGCATACATGTGTTCTTTGATTTCCTCTTTTTCATTCGTCAAATTTTGAGTTATCTCATAACCGTCTAACCCATTCCAAATTAAATGACAATTTCTACTCCAAGTAATATGCTCTTTTAATTTCTCAAAAATATTAGGACAAATCAAATGCCGGTACTTCTCACCTTCATGTGCGAGTTTTGCTATTCTCTACATAACCATGCGTCTAATCTCTTCTAGCATGGTTATTATTGACTTATGTCTCGAATCTTTTATCCAATTTTAAATATTTCTGACATATTATTATAAACTATGGCGCCCTTAAAACAATCCTTAAAATATGCGAGACACCAATGCTTTGGATTTGTCTTTAAAAGATCATCTGCTGCCTCGACCGATACATCCTGAATAAACGCCATATTCTCTAAATATTGGGATCCGGTATATGACCAAGCACATAACTAAAATAACTTCTTCAAATTTCCAGTGTCATATCGCTTGCTCCAATTGCTATATATGTGTCGGGCGCACATTCTATGCTCCGCGTGAGGTAAAAACTGCTCGATTGCTATACGTAATCCCTATAAAGAAATACAAACATAATTAAGAAATTAAATTTAATAATAAATAATTTAATCACGAGAAATAAAATAACACATACCTTTTGTTGATTGCTAAGTACAACCCATTGATAACCTGATCTCATATCCAAATCGTTCGCCGACAAATTTAAAAACCAACTCCAATTATCCTTTATTTTCTACATCCACAACAGCTCATGCAATGGGATACATTTGATCATTAGGATCTTTTCCAACTGCAGAAAGTATCTCAAAATTTATGGGCCCTTTCGAAAAATATCCGTCTAACCCAACCATTTTTCTACAGCCACTTAAAAACCCTTTCTTACACCCCAAAATAAATATAAATTCTACGAAAACGGGGTCGCTCATCCCCTTGATTTCGGTTTACATTTATCCGTACAGTGTTGTCTCTATCTGCTTCTAACAAAGCTTGTGCGTAATTCCAATTTTTTTCATATTCTTTGGAATAATTTCCTAAATATTTTCTCATTGCCTTCAATTTTCTTCTATATTGACTTATCGTAACATTAACATCCATCTCATTTCTTATTATTTTTTGCATTTCTACCGATTTCCATCCTGAATGCGATCTAATTCTTTCTTCATATCTATTAGCAAGATGAGTTGATGTTTCCTGACTACACTTAAAAGTAGGAGCACACGTGTGTTGAGAATGAAAAGTGTTTACTACAAAATATTGTTTTCTGTTTTTTAACGAGGCAAATACAACCCATGGGCAACCAGGATTTTTGCATATACCGCCTGGGTCATTTTTCACAAATTTAATATCTTTTATATTTTGTACCGCATAATTCTTAACGGCGGTCTTAAATTCTCAAGCTCCCGGAAATATTTGTGCAAGATCCATATTCAATGGATACATAAAATTAGGGTTCGCTATTATCACCATCTTCGTTTCTTCGTTTGAAAAAGAAAATTCGCTATCCTCAGCTTCAACATCCTCTTCAAAACTTTCCCTTCCGCCATACACATCAATCGCCAAAGTACTCGATTCATCACTCCAAATTGTCCCGACAAAACCGATCTTCTCTTTCTCTCCCCTAATTCGGATTAAGTTCAGTGATTTTGGGTATTTTTGATGGCTTGTTGTTGGATTTCTGCAGGAATTTTCCTGAGGAAGTGATTTTTTCCCTGGCAAGCTGAAGATTGAGCATTTTAGGTATAATTTTTTGTTATTTTACTGTGTTTCGGTAATATTTGGAGTGATTGAAGTAATTTGTAATTATCTGAGATTGCTTTTTCATCAATTTTTTGAATGAATATGTTGTTAATTCTGTTTTTGGGAGGTGAATTCCGTCTTGCTGTGATGCTAATTGAAAAAATTAAGTTCCTTTCTTTTCTTTTTTTTAACAGCTCGAAATTTTTTGTAGAATCGCCCCTGAAATTAGTTATTTCTCCTTTTTCTTGTGGGTAGTGAGTTAATTGTGGATTTTTTTCCTTTGTCCTTGCGGAAATTGATTATTTCTGACAACTGATTACATGCATGTAAAATTTTAAAACCACTTAATGACAATATATTATGAATTATGCAGGCATTTCAGTCAAATTCTGTTCTTAGATGGTGAATTTTGCACTGGTGAGTGAAAGATTGAGGCTTTTGGGTAAAAATAATTTCTTCTTTTCCCAAACTTTTACTTACATTTCCGCCCAATTGAAGTAATTTTTTATCTGTAAATGGAGAGTCCATTTTGAGTCACTGACACCCATGGGCCCACTTCCCAAAAAGACCGTGGTTTTGAAATTTCACATGAATATTTCACTAATATGATTAAATATTTGCGCGAAATTATCCATGTATTGTAATATTCATTATGATTATATATTTATATGTTTGTTACCTTTTCAATGAACTTGTATGTATAATGTGTTGAATATAGTTAGAATTGTTTTTAATTATTTTTATTTATTTCAGATTGCTGAGATGGATGTGGGATCGTCAGAAAAGGCTCTTGACGATTCACACCGGGTTCAGCTTCGACACGAATGTAGATGACTTGGAGACCAAGTTTTCCAAATTTGGGACCGTCAGTAGGGTCCGCATCATCAGAGACAGGTATAATAATAATAATAATAATAATAATAATAATAATAATAATAATAATTTCTTGGGTGGAGTCATTTTTTTTCTTCTGTTGTAGGTAGTTTAGAAAAACAATTTCGGCATACACTACTAGCAAAATAAATTGGAATGGGTAAATTGCAGTATAGGTCTTTGAAGTCTGAACTTGCCCTTTTCAAGTTGGTCCGTAAACTTTCTTTATGTTATTTTTGTTCAAAGTGGTCTTTAAACTATTTGATATTTATACAAGTTGGTAATTTTGGTAGTATTTGTAATATATGCTGAATACGGTGTTAATAAGACGTATACAATTTTCACACTGATTGAGGAAAGGAAAAGTGGAATAATCCTAAATAGTTTAGGGTAGGGACCAATTTGAAAAAAAAGAACAGTTACATACCAATTTGAACAAAGCATGAGAACTTAGGAATAAGTATTGTAATTCTACAAATTCGGCACGCTGAATGGTTCTAAATTGATACAAGCATGCTTATTTACCTTAACTGGCTTCATCTTTTTTTAATGCTAACTGGCTTCATTTTCAGCAATTCAAAGTTTTTCTATTTCTTTGTTGCTTTTGTCGGCTTGTTGAGTTCCATTTCGTTTGTTTGCTTAAGATTTAATTATCAAAAAATTGTTAATTGATCGGTTCAACTGAGATACAATAGGGTTTGAGTTGAGGCTTAATTGAGTCAAACTAAAAGGGTTTTGGGGGTTTATCTAGAGGAAAGCTATTAATATGAAAAGTTCCCAAAAAGCCCATCATTATGGCAAAATTGCACAAAACCGCATTATTGAAAATTGCAAAGAAACTGTGGTCTTTAGATAAAGTAACGACATTAAGTTTAATTGTTTAAACTCACAAGAGGGACTAAATTTTGCATTTCTTAAGAATAAAGGATTTTTTGTAATTTTGCAATACTGTAGCCATTCAAGTACCCGAATGGTGAAATCCCAAAAATATCCTTTCTGCAAGAGGAGCCTTCTTAGCCGCTCGCGCTTGCTCTTACTGGTGAAATAATCGGTAATTATTTATTCCACCTTTCTTATGATCTTTTATTTGGAATATTTCTTGTTTATATACTCAAAATGCCCTTGTTTATTTATTTATTTATTTGTTTTTTTAATTTGTAGATGACAGATAAGGGGATATAATAGGCGTGCATCGACCGAAAGATTAACACAAAGGTATGACTCATTATTTATTACTGGATAAATTGTATGTTTTATTATTTTCATTATTTTTTTCACTTAATAGATAAAGGGGCTGTGGATGGAGGATGACAATGATAATATAATAGCAATACCAAAAAAAAATCTGAGGTGATTCTCTTTTCATGAAAAAGCCCCCCAAATCCAGAAGGTATTTATTTATTCTCATACTTCAAGTTCATGAGGTATTAAAAAAATTAATTATGTTTTCAATTGCGACTGAAAGTCCCCCAAATTGGAAGACATTAGTGGTTTCTGTAAGTAGTTCATATTATATATAGTTGTATCACACTAAACAAATATTGTAAGTACTGTTTTGGTTGGGTTGGATATTTGTTGGGTTTTACTTCTACTTTTTATTTGTTTTCATTTCATTTTATATTTAGTGGTAACATTTTTAATACGAAAAATGGGATTGAAGTTTGCGGGTTATTTAGTTTTATTTAAATTAAATGTATTCAATGATATCATTCTTTTTGGTATTTTTTGGCCAGGAATTGCTAAAGGAGGAAATAACACTGAATTCATTGATGAATCCAAATGCAAATGATTTGAACTACAAATCAGATTATAATTTTTAATTTAAATCTTCATATAAATCTATGATCAAAATTTATATTTTATAAATATTTTTTTCTTAATTTTTTTCATTAGGGGTTCAAGCAGACGTAATAACAAATAATATACTCCTAAAAACATGCTATAAATCGAGACGAGTCAACTTTGCGCTCAAGATTTATGTAGGAAATTAAATTTTAAAAAATTGAAAAAGTGTCTCTTAAATTAAATCTTTACACATTTAGTTGAATGATTAAGGTGCACTATATTCTGCAATGTTATTGAATTTAGTACTTTACATGTGGGTAATTAAGATTAATATTGCAAATGATTTTGCTCTTAATCTATATCTTACCTTCATATTATTTTAAGCTCATATTCAAAATATTTATTCTCCCAAAAATTATATAGACCCTGAAAATGCTCGCTGCGTAGCATGAGTATTTTCCTAGTTGAAATTAAAGTTGTGTTAGTTTTAACACCACTCCTTACTCCTTAGCAGAATTAATATTTTCATCTTGATTCTCGCTTATTCCTCATGTTTGGTTCCGTATTCGGCGGGAATAAGAGAGTTAAATCACCTTATTCCTGATTTAACGCCATGGCAAACAGGGCCTAAATAGTTATTAAAAAGATGAAGAGACTTAAAGAAATTGTTCTGTTTTCTACATGAATAAATGACTCAAGGAAAATGATATGGACATGAAATGATTTGATAGGAGCAGAAAAATTATGACAAAAAAACTTTTTTACCCTTGTTTGTATATATCAATCAATTGAGTTAAAAAGACAAGAATATATCACTCTTTATTGTTGATCCTTCTCTCTCCAACGTAATTATCATCAAAACATTCAAATTTATGAATATTCATTAAAATCAACTAATTCTTTATAAAATATGTTGTTAACTATTTTTGTTCATGAAATCTTTGGAAATTTAAATATTAATATACGTATTCAAATAAAGATTGATTAAGAAAATATACTGACTAAATACTTACAAACATATCCAAGAATAAAAAATAAATTTTCAATATTATGCAATTTCATGAATTCATAATTGCTTCATTAGCACGAAATAACAAGTAAATAAAAATGCCAAAATGACTAACTAATATTTTCTATTTATAAAAAATTTTATAATGTAGGCTTGGTAGAATATGGTGATGTAAGATTGTTGGCTGGTTTTGTTATAATATTTGGCACTAGTGTGTATTATCATAGTTTTGTTCCTGCTAATATAATTTTAAGGGTTACCAAATGAGTTCTTTAATTTTCATCATTTCAATTTATCGTTTTTAGTAGCAAATTTGCAACCATTCAAAATTTATATTAATGTATAAGATTTTAAATCCGTATACAATAAAATGATATTTTGACCAAGTGTTTTAGTCTTCTCTCCTGAGTATTGGCCTGGCAGTTCTCTACCCCTTCTGGCCGTTGGTAAAAGAGGATATTATCCAGATGGTAAAAGACTTCTACGACAACGAGCTAGAGTTATTGAGGATCAACTATGCATCCATCACTCTTGTCCCAAAAAAAGAGAGTTCCACAACAGTGGAGGACTTTAGGCCCATTAGTGTAATAAGCCTACCGGTTAAGACTATCTCTAAGCTTTTTATTTTTTGCAATTTTCAAACGCATCAATGATTTTATTTCTTCTAATCTTTGGTATATGTAGGTTTCTTTTTTGCACATTTTTGGAAGGGTTGACGTGGCTTCGTGAGAAGCTTGTCTTTTCATGCAGCATATTAGATAGTAGGATATGGGTATATACCATCTTTAAAGAGAGATAGCCAACAACATAATTGAGAGGATGTAAATATAATATATGAATTACTTGGTACTAAGAAAAATAATCTCGATCAAAATAAAAAAAGACTGAAAACAATTCCAATTAGCCAACAACAGAATTTTCAAAAGCCATATCCTATACTTACCAGCGATAATAGCAATAATTAACAAAAGCTTTTTTCAGTACAATCTTGACGATTTGTTCACCTAAAGAATTTTTCCTGCATAAAACAAGAAAAATTGTCACTACCAGGCTAAAAGAAAGTAAAACAATTAAAAGACAAAAGCAATTATAATGGCAAAAAACTGTAATCTTTTCACAATAGATATTAACTTGAGAACTAATAAAAATTATATAAGAGGCGCATTTGATAAAATTCCTTACGATTTCCCCAGTTAAGTCATATTTTCATGGTATTAAAACCTATTTTATTAATTAAAATATTAACATGCAGTTTACCTAGACAAGCCGTTTCTTAATTTAGCCTTGAAAACACTTCAACGGAAAAGCTGAGTGACTCCAACTCCTAGGAAAAAGAACGTACCAGCCCCACCAGCAAGTAAACTAGGGTTACGAGTATCATATGCTGCTTTAAATTGAGACAGTAGAAGCTTTATATAAGACTCCATTGTTTCTATTGGGGCTGCTCCACCAGCAATGTGATTATCATATGCCTCTTTAATTTGTAACAATAGAGGCCACATGCGCAGCTCCATAATTTCTTTTAGGGAAGGTATATGATAATATTCCTCATAAGCAAATTTAAAGTAAGGATCAGGTACCTGAAATAAGAACGGGGCAATTAACCAAAATCACATCATATACTTCCGAGAAGAAAGAAAAGGAAGCAAGTTTATGCCTGGTGAAATGGAGGAACTTAAAGAGGAAAAAGGAGAACCGTGGAATAACTCAAGTAGCTGTTAGTGTCGCGAAAACACTTGTTGATTTCATTGCGCGTTTCATCAAAATCGTTTCTGGATTCAGGGGATTGAAAATAGGGGTCCATGACTGTAAAATCGATTTTGCGGAGGGCCTCCTCAGATAATTCGCTGGCCCGGATCTTCTTGGCCTTGGTCGCTGCAGAGCTTTCGTTCAACTGGGATTCCATGATCGATCTCGCTTTCCACCATTCTGGAGATAGCATCCTCAGCACCAGGGGACGCCTCAGAAGCGGGGGTACTAAAGTCGACATTTCTCTTCACTCGGGTCTTTTCGGCTCCGGAACAGATACTTGGGCGGTGATTTGGGGCACGAAATAATTTTTGCCGAGAGCAGGAAATTATAAAAAATAAAAAATAAAAAATTTCAATTTTGCATCAATCAACTATTCAAATAGTTATTTTTAGTCACTCAAATTTTTATTGATTCAGTTTTAGTCCATCAACTATTTAATAAATCTATTTTTTATCCTTCCATCCATTAAGTATTTACGTATCAGTTAAAATTGACACGTAATCAATGACATTATATATATTTTTCACACATATTCAACGTGGCAATTGTGAGGTGACAAATATTTGAAAAATAAAAGTTTCTTAATTCCCCTCTTTTTTTTAAATATTATTTTATTGTATATTTTTATGGTGCATTCATGTTTATTTAAAAATATATCATTACTTATGTGTCAAGAATATAAGACATGTCATTGTTTAGGTTTCAAGTTTAACTCACACGTAAGCACTTAACGGATAGAATAACAAAAAATAGACTTACTAAATAGTTGAGGGATTAAAAATTAAACCAATAAAAAGTTGAGAGTGCAAAATTGGACTTTTCTAAAAAAAATGACATCTTTCCCTTGTTATGTATGTTCATTCAATGAGTTTAAAAGAAAATGATAATCCGAATAATAAATATACTAATGATATAAAAATCTCTTTAATTTATTGATAGCATCATTCTTGTTTATTTCCGTATTTGTTTTGTCTCTACAATCTCTTGCGATTCCTAAGGCTTCGTTTGGCATTGTTTCTGCTTTTCTGTTTTTCGTTTTTTCAAAACGAAAATCAGTTTTCTGCTTTCAGTTTTTGTTTTTGAAAAACTGTTTTTTGATTTTAAGACTGATAGCTAGTACTCAATCTGTTCGTTTTTTTGTAGAAAAAAGCTGTTTTTTTTTTCCAAATTATCAATTGCGTCATTTATTTTAATCCTTTAGTATTTGAATATAGTATTATTTTTTTTTATAAAATAGCATTTGATACTTAATATGTTACGGGCTTTTTCAATTTTTATTATTTGTTTCTAAAGTCGACATTTAACTTCACTCGGGTCTTTTCGGCTCCGGAGCAGATACTTGGGCTATGATTTGGTTTCTGATAAGAGCAGGAAATTAAAAAAAAATTTTCAATTTTGCATCATCAACTATTCAAGTAGTTTATTTTTAGTTACTTAACCTTTTATTGGTTCAATTTTAGTCCCTTAACTATTTAATAAGCCAATTGCATAATATTGAAAATTTATTTTTTATTCTTGTATATGTTTGTAAATATTTAGCAGTATATTTTCTTAATCAATCTTTATTTGAATAAGTATATTAATATTAAAATTTCTAAAGATTTCATGAACAAAAATTATTAATATTAATAAGTTAACAACATATTTTATAAAGAAATAGTTGGTTTTAATGAATATTCATAAATTTGAAGATTTTGATGATAATTACATTGGAGAGAGAATGAATCAACAATAAAGAGTGATATATTGTTGTTTTTTTTAACTCAATTGAATGATATGTACAAACAAAGATAAATAAATCTTTTTGTCACAATTTTTTCCTGCTCCTATCAAATCATTTCCTACACATATCACCTCTCATGACTCAAATGATTTTCAACTAAAATTAACTATTTTAAAGTAGCTCATTTGTATTATATTTCTTTTTTCTTTCTCCCTACTTTCAAAAAATTAATGAACAATACTTGAGTAAAGTTTTCTCTTATTAAAACTTTCATATATAAATTTATTTTAATTTTTTCTTCATATTGTCTCATCTTAATATAGTTTCGGCTTATTCTTTTTTCGCAATTGAATTTGTGGAATAACTATGTAAAATATGTACACGAAGAAGCGACGATGTAAAATAGTATCATTTTATATAAGGGAGTTGATACTGCGCGACAGGTACTGTAACGACGGTATATAAAAACAACAAACAGTATATAAAAAAATTCATTCGGTAAAACAATATATATATTTAAAAAATGAAAATAGTATATAAATACATATAAACTGAAAGCAAACAGTATATAAAAATTCATTCGGTAAATAATATATTTAAAAAAAAATGAAAACAATATATAGCGTATATGGAAACGCGAGAAAAAAGTATATAATTTCAATCCGTCGCTACAGGGCCACAACAGTAACCCATCGTGATTTCCCATTTTCCTTTATATAATTAGACTTTTATAACATATTATAAATAAATAACTGAATTGGTTGAGTGCATTATAAGAAAAATAATATATGTAATGAATACTTTTTTAAAGATGCTTTTTCATTTAGCAAAATATATATATATATTTTTTTTTTTTGCATGTTTGCAACGAACATACTCTCCTCCCGTTTTCCATTTATATATGTAACTGTTATGAATAATTTGTTTATCAACGAAAGATTTCAAAAACTCGCAACATAAGGCGAGACTTCTCCTAATATTATATTTTTTTAATCATTATTTAGATCGTTATATAGTTAGCTTATTATGTACATTGTATCTTCTGAGAAATTGAATGTGATAAATAATACAATAGATGCCGTAAAGAAGTGAAAATTGGTTCATCCAATAAAAATTTGAAATACCAGCCAAATTCACTTTATTTTTACCAACTTAATTTATCATTAAATAGATGCATGAATTTACCCAGGATATAAATTATGAAAAAAAAGGATAATGCTATTTCAAGTATTAAAATTACTTCGTCGAGAGCAATTAAATTTTTTTTTCTCTCTAATCCCCATTTTACCCTTATTAATTATGGATAACATTAATTCATACCAAAATTACTCTCTACTAATTAAATACTAATCAACCAAATTAGAAATAAAGAAATACGATATATTTCATCTCTAAAATTCAATTTCAACATAATATTGATATATTATTAATATATAAATATAATATATAATAAAATAATTATTGTATAATAATAGTTAATATCTAATACTATTTTTTAATATTATTTTAATATAACCCGTGGGCTTTTGAAGCAAAAAAATAAATATTATTTTAATATTAATATACTTTAGTTATGTTTTTTCTTAACTATTAATATATACTGATTTATTTTAATATTAATATTTACATAATACATATTTTCAAATTTAACTATATTACAATAAAAATATATTTTGATCATTATAAATAAATATGATATATATTATTATATAATCATTATTTTATTATATGTTGTATTTATACGTTAATAATATAACATGCTGGCACTGAATTTATAGATAATATATATCATATTTTTTTGTTTCTAATTTTCGTTGAATCAGAGGTCAGTTTTATGGTTTTCTTTTCTCCAGCCTACTATATGAATAGGTACCTCGGTTTTAGGCCATTACAAATGCACGACCAAACATTTTCTTTGCTCTTGCGTGGGAGAAGCTCCCTTCCATTTGCATGTTTCTTTTGCTTTGATAGAAGAACCATCCATCTCCTAGTGCAATGAGCTTTCATCTTCCCATTTGACTTCGGAAGATTTTGAGAATCGCCTCTGAATTGCCACTTTTGGCTGGTAGTGAACGGCTCTTTTTCTATGTTTTCTTATGGTGCAATTTTAGTCGCTTTAACCAACTTAACAGGAAAAAAAGGAAAAAAATAATTTTAAATTATGTAGTTATCATATTAAATAGATATAAGATATATGTAATATGTGTATTGCGGAAATGGAAATTATTAATTCAGTAAATATTTATTTTTTGGATAGGAATTTGTGTCTTAAGATCCGGCAAAACCCAAATTCCTTGTTTGGCAGCCTCTTACGACAGGAATTAATAAATCCGGGTATTACTTTCTTACATGTAATACCCGCAAAGCGTAATTCACTAATTCTCCAAATATCCAGAGCGCTAAATTGTCGGAGTAATCAAGGAGCGAAATCAGTTGCTAACCCTTCTTTATCTCTCCTCTCTCTCGTAAAAAGAACAAATAAAAGAAAAATATCTCTCCTCCCGTAAGATGAAAAAATAAAAGAGAAAAAATATGTCTCTCTACCACTCCTTGACTGGTGGCCTCTCACGTGGATTAATGGCGCCAGCAGCCTAAGAAGCATAAGCTTCTCATATTTACTTCAGATGGTGTCCCTTTTCTTCTTCTTTTTCTTAAAATACAAGAACTAACAGAATAGGTAATTAGTATTTTTTTTTCTTTCAGATTTGTTTCTTAAAGTTTGTTTCGATTGGTTTGGAAAGAATTTATCAAATTGGTGTTGAATTAGGGGCTCTAATTTAGTGCAAAGTTAGTATATATTTTCACATTGCTTCTTTCTAAGTTTGATTTTATTATTTTCTTTCTAATTCTGTTTTTTTTTTCTGAAATTTTTTATAAAAATTTGAATTTAGATTCAGCATTAGAGAGTTCTTTTAATGCAATTATGCATGGATTGCTTGTTCAATAGATTGTATCGTGATTTTTCACAAAATTGGCGGTTACGTCCAAACTTTACTAAATAAAGATTTGATTTTTTTTTCTTTTTCAATTTGATGCTTAACTGGCTAAAAAGAAAGCTGGTCCAGAGCCAAAACTTAGGCTGTGATTCCGTAACAAGTAATGCTCAAGTAATTTGCAAGGGGCAATTGGAGTGGTATGTGAATGTTGACAAAGCACTGCTCACATAGATGTTTGATTACAATTTCTATTTGATTCTTGGATTAGAAAATAAATGGCACTTATATTAACTTGAATATATGTGTATTTATTTCTTTGAGTAATGGAATTGAAATGTAACTATCATCGTTCTGAGATTTTTTTAAACCTACTCCATGACTATATTAATGATAATAAATAATATTATTCTCAAATTTTAGTATTTTTATATTTTCTTCATTATTTGATCATAAAGTCTACATTTTTTCACTAATTTAATCAAACACTATTTCAAAATTGATAATAACAAATTGGAAAAAATTTCATATAACCAAACAGAGAATTCTAATTTGCAGAATCTTATTATTCACCATCCAAACAAACTTCAGAATTAGTTAATTCTAGATTTTTTTTCTCCCTCATGTTGTAATCCGGCTCCATTCTACTAATTTCATTTGCCAAATGGCCCCTAAATATATGAGACCTTACTGAGATATAAAAAATCAAAGGCACTCTTCTAATTTATATCAACCAGCAAAAAAAAAATTATATGAAAACATCACAACAATATACTAATAATATGAGTGCATTATGCAATTTTTTGTATATTTCATGAAAAATCAAGTTTCCAGACAACTTTCACACTTTCTTTTTGATCATTTATGGCAGCAGTGGTATGCTAAATTTTGTGTCAAAATTGTATTTTGTACATGAATCTTATTGTATATATATATGATAATAATTAATATTTTTTTTTTTGAGAATTAGACCCCAGGTTGTACATGGGCGCCTATAGTTTAATATATATTTTAAATCGGAAATGTTCATTACAATGAATTGCCAAGAGAATTGGCTAGTGTAATAAAAAAAAGAAAAGAAAAGGAAAGTGAATTGCCAAGAGAATTGGCTAGTGTAATAAAAATAAGAAAAGAAAAGGAAAGTAAATAAAACGATCATTAGCTACTAATTTCTATAGTAACTTTTTCCATAAAGTAATGTCAGTTAGGATATCCTCTGAAATCCTCCGCACATTTGTCGAATCTTCTGTGAAAGTTCTTGTGCTACATTCCTTCCGTATCCCGAAACATGTTGCTGCCGTATTAATCCTTAATTGGAGCTCACCATCTTGTTTGAGCGTGTCTATGGTCTATGATGTTGGTATTGTAACCTCATTAAAAACGGCATTCGTAAATGTGCATTCTTGAAATAAATGTATTATTGATTCGGCGTTATTCATGCACAATCGGCATATGTTCGTCAAAATCATCCCCCTTTTTCGTAATTGATCAATGGTCCGTAAGATATTCCTCACTAGTCTCAAATTAATCTTTGACGGGATTTTGATCTTCCAAATATAATTATAGCTGATTCTGGATTTAAGGTTTGCCGCCATCAGAGTATACATTGAGGCCGATGTAAAATTGCCGTCATGATTTAGGGGCCATGCTACTGTAGATTCATTGTTCATTATTGTAGAAGAAATCCATTCATCCCAAATTGCGATGAATTCATTTAATTCCCTTGTAGCCACATTAGACAGAGGTAGATTAAATATTGTTGACCAATCTTTTAATTGGAATGCGTCATTAACGCTTATATTATGTTGACTATGAAGAAACGAGTATAGGTTAGGGAACGCTACTTGTAATATTATTCCCATCCAGTCATGCTTCCAAAATAAGGTGTTGTTTTTGATAGGTCCTCTAAATTTAACGAAGTTGTTAATGATGTTCATTACTGAATTTATATCTTTCATCAGAGGGGATGCGTCTGTAGGAGTGCTTGAAGTGGGCACCGCGGAGTTGAGATATATTGTTGTTGTCAATTTGGACCACAACCCCTCATTACTACTGTAAAATTTCCATGCCCATTTCATGATTAAGGCGTCATTCATATGATTCAAGTCTTTAATTCCCAATCCTCCGTTTTCCTTTGGCAAAAATGTTATCCTGAGTTTGATAACATTTAAAACTATTCCGAGCTATTAATATGTCTTGAGCTAGATAGTCGCACGATCAAGTTCTCGGAAATATCTCGGATGCATCTTGCCTATCTTAGAAGAATAAGAAGTCGTCACACATGCAAATGATTTCAAGAGAGTATTTCAAGGCGTGAGAGCAAGCTTCTTAGTTCTTCGTGTGTGATTAGTTTGGTGAGCAATTTAATTATTATTAAAAAGAGAGTATAATTTACAAATTGCCAATTTCTGGTCAGTTCTGTTGACAACGGAAGAGTTGACAACTGAACTGGCCCGTTGAAGATTTTTCCTTCCTGACATCGGCTGTCGAATTTTATTGTATAGTCCGTTGGCAACGGACGACCATCAAATTTTTAGCCGTTGGGAGAATATATTGCTTTAATTTCTTTCTGTTTTTGCAGTCCGTTGGCAATGGAATGGCGCAGTTTTCCTTTTCTGATGGCTGCTCTTTCCTCCTTTAAAAAGAGGGGGCAGCCGTCACAGATCTCTTACGAATTCTATTCACAAAAAGCAGAAATACTCTTTTCTTAAAACTGTTAAATTACTCTAAATCTCAAGAGAGACTAATTGAGTTGTTGAGCGTGTTGATCTTTGTTAGTTGAGATCGTAAGATATCGAGTTTATAAGTTGACTGTTTCACCGGCCGTCAAGTTTGTTGTAAGGCGACGGTGGATCGTGATTTTATATTCAAACGCTATTTGGATTAGTGATTATCGGTGCCGCAAGGCAAGTCCTGGAGAGTAGGTAACTCGCGAACGCGGTAAGGGCTGGTAGCGAGTAAACGGGTGGTTAAGCCTTACGCAACCACCTCGCCGAACTTTATCAACAAGTTCGTATGTTCGGTATCTCTTTACTTTTTCTATTTACCTTAATTTCTTGTTTATTTATTTTACTTTGTTAATTAGTATTCAAACAACCATTAATAAAAATCTAAAAATAATAAAAAATATAAAATCCTAAAAATACAAATATTCACGTTTCCGCATATTAGGCCTTTTAAACCCCCCTTATAGGCCTCCAGTAAATAACAATTGGTATCAGAGCAGGAATACAGACCGTCTTAAATTCTAATTTGAAATAACGTGTATTCGATTCATGGCGACTCCTCCGATCAACCGTCTTCAAATCGCAAATCCCGACAAGCTTGACGGCAAGAACTGGAACGTCTGGAAAAGATGCATGATGAACGTGTTCGATCTTCACAATCTTCGAAAGATAGTGAAAAATAGTTTTATCATACATTTTATAAAAGATAGTACCACAATGTATACCGAAACACTAAAACCAATAAAACACTTGACGACACAGAATCTCATTCTTACAAATATGTTAAACACATTTTCTGTTATAATAGATGGTTGTCAGAATTCTAATGAAATGTGAAAAGCTCTCCTAAATAGATTTGAAGGAAATAATCAAATGAAAAGAATGAAACTCATGGGACCTGAACAACAATTTGATAATTTCTGGATGATCGAATGTGAACCCGTCGAGGATATGTACACTCGTATGTTGCATATCCAGAATGGATTCACCGCCTTTAGGAGAAAAACTAACCAATGATCTAGTTGTAGGAAAATTAATTAGGGCGAAGCCATCGAGCTGGGAAGTACTTCGAGTCTCATTGGAAACTATGCTAGCAACAAAAGATATCGGGCCGGAAGAACTTGTCAACTACTTCCGTAATTTCGAAACCCGAGTGAGGCAAATGGGAACCGATTCCCAACCCAAAATGGTGGCTATGCCGGCAACGAGCTCGATTGATGAGGATGATGAAATAGCGTGCTTCGTGCGACAATTTGGTGAATTTCGAGCCAAGGAAAAACGGTTTAACGATAACCGACGTCGCAACTACCAAAAGCGTACTGCTTCGAGTGCAACAAGAAGGGACATACCATCGACAATTACTTTACCTTTCATCCCGAGCTCTCTCCGTGGAACAAGAAGAATGATGAAAAACGTGATGGACATTCCGATGATCGACGCGAGCAATGTGCAAGGTGGTCAGACGATCGACAAGACAAAAAAATGAGAAAAGAGGTACGATGACCGAGCAAAGGACAAGAAAAAGAAGTCAAAATGTCATTCCGCCAAGGTGGCCGTGTGGGGAGACGAGTCGAGCGATTCATCCGATGGTTCCGGTTCAGATTCCGACTCAGGATCAGATATGGCAAATGTCGCATTCATGACATAGGATGATGTGGACGAGGTGTGTGAAAGGGCGATACAGAAAATGATTCGACTAGGACAGCTTCCAGCTCAACCCTGTTCTTCTCCCGCGACATCCTCATTCAACACGAGTCTCGAGGTATATCTAGATCCCACTGTAAATTATGTTTTAGAAGAGATAAAAGTTCCTAGTTCCAATCAAGTTATTGAAAATGTAGAACCTAGAACCCGCGATGAATTAGAACAAGAGTTAAAAAGGCTTCGGGAGTCTCTTATTAGTACCCAAGAAATACTCATTGTTTCCGAAGCTTCGTTAACGTCGTACAAGACAAAAATAAAAGAATTTCAAAAATTAAATTTAAAAAATAATAACGTCGTACAAGAAGATAAATAATTGTATTTGTGAAAAATTACAAACTGAAATTAGTCATCTAAAATCGAAGTTATAAGTTTAAAATGTGAAAATAAATCTCTCAAGTCTGCTTGCGTCAGCAATGTCACAAGCAAACTTGATTTAGACAATTTATTTATAGGGAAAAAACTAAATGATAAAACTGGCTTAGGGTTCAAGAAAGAGATCGGTACTAAATCCGCTCCTTCAAGACCTAAAAATCATACAATAAAAAATGAGCTCAATTAACCGAAAAGTGGAGGAAGTGCATCTATGTACCGAAACTACTCTAGGGCCAAAGGCCAAAAAGTCAAAGTTCAAAAAGGTTTAGTAATAACAATAGGTTTCACTATTTTCATGATTTTTGGCATATTCATGAGAATAACTGTGGTGTCACAACTGAAAGACTTTATAAAAGATCTCCTAATGGTTATTTTTATTAAATAGTCGACACACATGTTCCGAGAAAGATTCAACCTAATGAATCACAAAATCGAGCTCCCAAATATTACACTAATGCACATCAAAAACAAAGTTTTTCAATTCAGTCCGTTCCCGACGGAACAATCCCGTTCCCAACGGAATGCACGCAAATACAATGCCCAACCAGAAGCTCAATTCGCAGAATGGACCTCGCCGTTCGCAACGCTCTCTCAACGGAACTTCCGTTGGCAACGGAAGTGGTCCGTTGCCAACGTGATGTGCGAAATTCGGTTTTCGGATCTAATTTTTCAAGAATCCAAATCTTAAATTCACTGTATTAACGGGCGCCTCCTTCCTCTTCTCTCCCAAACTCGTTATTTCCTTCATTAAAATACCCTTTCAACCTTACTCCTTCAAACCCCAAAACCCTAATCTCTAATTTCACCCGAATCTCCACCTTCTCCAAGTCCTTTGGCCTCCAAACCTTATCTAATCCACTCTAAAAGCCGAATCTCCATCAAATCCTTACTCAAAACCATCTTACTCCTCTCAACTTGGTGGATTCGAGGTTTTCATTTCGACTTTGTTACTCGCCTTTCGTGACGATTCTCTCGCGAAATCGATCTATCGGCAACTCTCTACTCAAGGATTCAACAAGAATTTGGTATAACTTCATCTCTCTCTATCAATTTCTCAATATTTCAATCTTAACAATGGCACCAAAATAAAAAAACGGCAACCAAAACGACGGCGTCCAAACAAAAAGCACACTCAAACCCCGAATTAGATTTTAATAACAAGAAAAATACCATCTTTTCAAAACACCAGGCGCTTATGATAAATTCCACGACAAATTAAGCTCGAAAAATGCATGCGAGATCTTTCATGCTCTCCGCCACGAGAAATCGCAAGATCTATGATTTCATGATTCAATTCCCGGAATTTTGGCCATTTACCGGGCTCTTGACAATATCCGACCCCGGTTATGAAACCCAAATTCGCCTCTTCTACTCAAATGCAATATTTGATGACCAAACCTACCAAGTTACCTCGTGGCTACTCGGAAATCCCGTCATCATAAACTCATCCAAGCTTTGCGAGTGGTTCGGTCTTGAGGTCAATCAAGACCAAGAGTGTTTCTATATCCGACGCGCGAATGAATGGCCCGATAGTGAATCATATGACCAAATGAAGGATTAGATGCATGGTGACCCTCCAAACCACAACTTGACAAATTACTAACCGCGACAATTGATTGTTTTTCACGTCGTCAATAACATTCTCGCTCCAGTCGCGGCTCTTAAAAGCAATTTTGAACGGCCAAACATTTACCTTCTTCGACACCTGTGGTATAAATCCAAATCAATTAATATTCCTTTCTTAATACACCATCATATTGCAATACTTCTCACAAATTGAAAACCTTCCATACGGGAATCTTCTCACCTGAATTTGCAATAAACTAAATATACCAATTCCCCGTGCAATTCTAATAAATCCCTTGGAAAATGTCCCTAACCATGATCTTCTTGATCGTGAACGTTACGCAAATCAATACAATCTTAAATCCTACTTTAGTGATATGGACATGTATGGCCATTTCATTCTAAAACAAGGAAGGTCTATCATTACTTTTCACCTTTGAACGAACGCGGACAACCCATGTGGCCATCTGATATGGAATCCAAGACACCGGACAGTCTCATGCGCGCTATACGCGCATTAAATCCTCAAGCAAATTCGGCCCTGGCAAACCCGAACCCTAACCCTCGGCGGAACCCGTTATCAACCAAGACCCGGCATTTTAGCCTGAGGCGAGCACAATAACTTTGATGATGACGACGTCGTCGACTTCGACTACACCACCGGTACAACCGATCAAGTGTTACGCGCCATGCCCCATTGCCAAACAAGAGATCTCGCGGTTATTCATGACGGCCAATAAGAGTTACGCCTACACCAAGATGAGAGCGATGCATGATTCACAGATTTTGTTTGACGAAATTACCAGATGTATCAAGACCTTTATCAGATTCAACAAGAGAATTTTCAAACTCTACTCACGGCTTTTAATAGCCAGTACGCTCCCGGTTCCTCATCTTCCAAGCCTAAACCCTCCGACTTTGGCGGACCGGCGGAAGGTGGTGTTGCATCTGGTCCAGGCTGGGTCTCGGAGTTCGGATCAGGGTTCCAGCAGGCGGACCGGTTCTACGTCTCTCATATCTCCTGCTCTCGTATTTTTGTGGCCGCTTCTTCATATGTTGAACCTGCCTCGCATCCAACCAACAAAAAGAGAGTTTGACTTCAACTTTTCTTAACTCAATTTTCAATGTTCATAGGAAACAATAGGAACAATCAAGAAATTTGTTGCCCAACAGATTGTAAAGCTTGGCTGGCTTGTCGTTTGGATCTATTCTTATTTTTTACTTGCTATCGATGCACCTTCTTTAATTATTCTATTAATTCTCTTTTTCAGTACTATATAAAACCAACCAATGTTCTTATCCATTCATTCCACAATCTCTCTCAAAATACACACACAAAGAAACTGTTTGATTCATTAAGTCTACAAGAGATGAAGATGATGAGAAACAAGGTTCATGAAGCTGGTACAAATGGTGACACGATTTAGAGATGAGGAAAAAGAAGGCTGGTACCAAAAAGGAGCCAAATCAAGGGCCAGATTGTGCATTTATTTGCTTCCATGGTCTTCAAAGCTGTTCATAATAGTCAAGTCCTGATCAAGAACACTTTTAATTCCAAAAGTTCATTTGTAAATTTTAGAATGAGTGGACGTAGCCTATTTTTCTTCATTTATTTCTACATTTTCTTTCCTAGAGTAAAACATTGGTGTACTAAAGTTATATATTTGAACATGTTGATAAAGCATGTTCTCAAACCATCTCAAATTATCAGCAAAATCCAATGTTCTACTTATAAAAGAAAAAAAATGATAATCTACAGAATTGTCGCATATGTAATTTTAGAGATATTGCCACATACAAATATTGTTTCTATGGGAAATCCGAAATCGTGATGGAGTATAACACAATCCTGTCGCGACCGTATATTATTTCTCCCACGCTTTCATATATTTTTTTGTTTTCTATATACTGCTTTCAATTTTTACGAGTATACTGTTTAATTTTTCACATATATACTAGTTTCTATATATTGTTTATTTTAAGTTCATATACTTTTTATGGTTTCTACATACTATCATGTTACACAACGAAAAATCTCATCGTGCAGTATCAAGTCCTTATATCATGTAATATTCTAACAAGATTCATATTCATAAAATATAATAATGGAATCCATATTCCAAAAGATTTTGGCTACAGCATAACCACTATCTAAACAATATCCTCTCCATTAGCCTTAAATTAATAGAACAAGTACATGAAAGAACAATATTCTCACAAGATTAAATTTAAAAAAAAATTAATTGAGAATTAAAAAAGGCATCAGTATAAATTTGATCTAGAGCATCACAAACAAAACTAACAAGTAACAAACTTGAAGAAAGAACACTATTGTCACAATATTGGTTTAAAAAAAAATTTATAAAAAAACAAAACACCAGAATAAGTCAGGTCTAGAGCACCACACAAAAAACTAAACAGTAACAAACTTGAAGAAAGAACACTATTGTCACAATATTGGATTTAAAAAAAAATTTGTAAAAAAACAAAACACCAGAATAAGTCAGGTCTAGAGCATCACACAAAAAATAAAAGTAATCATACTACAATTATAATCTTGTTGTACAGTCAAAACCAAACCAAAATAAAGAAGCCAAATATAAATTGAAATACTAAATAACTAACCACCACGGACTGCTCCTTCCTTCTCAAAGACCATCAATTTAAGCCGCTGAAGAAAGACAAGCGTCTAAAAATACATTAGTCATATTCATTTTTTAAGAAAACCTAATAGTAGCAAATAGTATGCATACCCTTGGTGGTCGAAGGCTCGTCTTCAGGTCTCATGGCCGGAAATAGAAGTACCTCCTGTTCCACACTTCAAACGAATTAATATGATTGCTTGAAGAGGAAAAATAAACATCAAACTATCAAAAAAAAGGGAAAAGGACCTTAATGTTTTGAGAATCGGTTAATAACATGGCGAGGCGATCAATACCAATGCCGCAACCGCCAGTTGGAGCCAAGCCGTATTCAAGTGCGGTACAAAATGTCTCGTCTAAGGCCATTGCCTCATCATCTCCTGATTGCCGGTCCTAAAATTAAAATAAAAGTTAATTTTAAACGATAACTGATTTTACTAATACGAAAATCCAACATGTTATATTTTGACAATACCTTGAGTTGTTCCTTAAAACGGGCCCTCTGCACGACAGGATCATTCAGTTCCGTGTACCCATTGCACAACTGAACAAGAGAAGAAACAAACACAATTAGCCAAAAAATATCCCAAAAGACAAACAGATTCATGATTTAGAGAGACAAGGTTCACGATTTAAAGAAAGTAACATACCTCATGCTTATTGATAAATAGCTCAAACCTCTCGGTAAGACCGGGCCTGGATCTATGGTACTTAGCCAACGGGCTCATTATTTCGGGATGATTAGTAATAAATGTCGGGTTCACACACGTCTCCTCTAGAAAATGTCCCACAAGCTATATCACAACATAATAAAAACATCAACGTTAATAAATAAATAAATACCCAAAATATAAAACAGGACTGAATGGTAAATAACATTATATAGTAATAAAAAAAGATACACAACCTTGTCTAATAACCTAGTGGTGGTTTGAGGCGCTGGGCATTTCACACCAAACTTAGCACATGCATCCATTAAATATTTATTCGCCTCTTCACTCGCTAGGTCCTCTGGTCTTATGCTCAGATTCGCCATAGTTTGCAATCCTTCCATCATGTCTATCCTCCTACAATTTCACTCACAATTAAAATCCATCCATAAAATCCCACAGTTTTCTCACTAAAGACTCCCACACTAAGAAGACAAGGCATACAAACCTAAAGGGCGGGGTGAAATCAATCTCAATCGGATCCTTATCCACACCATTAGCGTGATACTTAATCTTATATCCCCCCGTCAACTTCTTCACCATCCCTTCAAATCCAAAAAAACAACTTTTTCAGTTTCAAAATCAACTCATCCATTTGCGTTTTTTTTATTCTGACCTGACAAGAGTTCCTCAGTGAGGTTCATCATATCGTTGTAATCCGCGTAGGCCATGTAAAACTCACAGGTGGTGAACTCCGGATTGTGCGTGAGATCAATGCCCTCGTTCCGGAACTGCTTGCCGATCTCGTAGACCCGGTCCAGCCCGCCGACCACCAGCTCCTTCAGGAACAACTCAGGCGCGATGCGCATGTACAGCGGCATGTTCAGGTCGTTGTGGTGCGTCACGAACGGCTTCGCCGCCGCTCCGCCTGCTATTCGGTTCATCATCGGCGTCTCCACCTGTTCATAAAAGGATAATAAAATAAGGCCGAATTTCACATGTACCCCCACAAAACTTCGTAATTTCACGTATACCAATACAAAAATGAGATATCACTAATACCCCTACGAAATCACTAAGATATCAGGAATGCCCCTACAAGGTTATTTGCCTGACGTATTTTGACGAGATATTAACTACAAGGCTATTAGTGATATTTTAAGAATTTTGTGGGGGTGTTCATGATATATGCGTGGTTTTGTAGGGTTATCCATGATATTTGAGTGATTTTGTTGGGGTATAGATGATATTTCATTTTTTGTAGGGGTACACATGAAACTATGATGTTTTGTAAGGGTACATGTGAAAGAAAGGGGTGGGAAGGATAATAATGTTGATTAATAAAGAAAGGGGTGGGAAGGTTAATGATGTTGATTAATAAAGAAAGGGGTGGGAAGGATAATAATGTTGATTAATAAAGAAAGGGGTGGGAAGGATAATGATGTTGATTAATAAAGAATGTTGATTAATGAAGAAAGGGGTGGGAAAGTGACCTCGAGGAAACCGCGATCGTCGAGGAAATTTCTGACGGAGCGAACGATGACGGCGCGGGTAACGAAGATGTTTGCAACGTCCTTGTTCAGCATCAGGTCGAGGTATCTCTGTCTGTACCTCGTTTCCTGCCCGTCATGACAAATTAAATAAATAAATTGTGGAAAATATATAAATGGATTTAGATGTGAATTCGCTACGAGTGGGATGGGATTGAATAGATTTGACAGAGGTTGATGGAAATTTTGTTTTGAAAAGAAAATAGCAAACCTGATCCTTGAGAATATAAGTTTCGGGATTCCTCGGCATCCCAGGGGCCCATGGTTCCTACAAAAATAAAAACAAAAAGAGAAGTAAATACAATAATTATGTTAATTCCCCTTAGTTTAGTACCACTCATTTTTGTTTTTCCTATACTTGGAAAGTACAAAAGTACAAAAGACTTTTTTTTAATTCTAACCAACCTTTGAAGCAGCTGAGTCAGCAGATGGGCCTGCTTTCTGACGAGGCATCATGTGAATGCAAGGAGAAAGCACCACAAACTTCCTAGGAAATATACTCAGCTCGCCTCTCTTACTTTTTCCTGTTCCATAAAAAAAATCTAGTATCAGCATAAATTCTAATTAAGACAACCAAACAAACAAATACCAAATAAATTAATTAATTAAAATTAAAATATTATGTACGTACCTGGGTACCCAGAAATGCCGACAATATCACCACGCTTCACATTACCATGGTGCCTAGAGAATTCTGTTTCATCCAACTCTGAATCCCTGCATGTAAAAAAAAAGAATAAATCCAACTATCTTTTTGGTGTCAATTTTAATTTATAAAAAGGAATATATATAAGATACAAACCCTGCACTAGCCATGACTTGGACTTTGAAACCGCCACCATATAGATCATAAAAAAAGAGCTTAGATGATGATGCTCTCTTATTCATTATTCTCCCTTCAAATATTCAACATCACATCAAACTTCAATATACAATAATGAAAAAGTCCATATTATTTAGAAGGTAAAAAAAAAAAAAAATTTACCAGCGATGCTGACAGAATCGGTGAGGCGGTCGCCATCTGTGAGATTTCCGAACTTCTCAATGTATTCAGCAATTTGCATACAAACTTCAAACTTGTGAGGATACGGATTTTCACCAGAGGCCTTTATAGAGTCGAGCGTTGTCAGCCTATTCTCATAGTATTTCTACAATACCAACAAAAATTTCAAATAAAATTTTTTGTAGAACAAAATGCTAGTCAAGATAGAGATATAAAGAAGGAAAAAAAGTACAGTAGGATCCGTTTCATCATCATTGGAAACAGTCTTCTGGGCCTTTGAACTGGCCACTTGAGCAGCCTGCAAGAAAAATAAATAAATATTTGGTTCGGTAAACAATATTTTGGAATTAATATTTCAATTAATCTAAACGAATTTCTAAGAATAAGGTATGAATTTAAGGATAAGGAAAGGAAATACGAACGATTTAACCTTGTTCTTATTTTCCTCTTCCTTGAGCCTTTTTTCTTCTTCCTTTTGCTTCTTCTTCTGCTCCTTCTTCAGAGCACTAGATTGCAATTCAATTAAACAAATTGTAAGTGCTAGTTTAGTTTATTATAACTCTTATCCATAATTAGATTTTTGGAAAGTTTGTATACAATGCAGTTCATCTCAGTCTCCTAACAGACCCACTAAGCTCAATTTTATAAAATTAATTATTTACATGTTTGGTGCTTGAAATTTATAAAAGAGAGTATCAAATAATTGGTTAGTACAAAAAGGACCCATGAAGTTTAATTTACAAAATTTGTATTAGAAACTTAGCAACAAGATATTTCAGGGACCAACTTCCCATTATTCTCTTTTTCATGAAAGGAAAAGGCTCTTAAACTCAGTTCCATTTCTCTGAACCCGTATAATCTTAAACTCAAGAGAACCAGTGAAGCTAAATTACAAAATGGTTCGACATTAAGATTCACGAGTCCTTTGAAACCAAATCACACGGCGGCGTGCAAAATTTCCAAATCTTCAAACCCAAATACCAACAAATTCATTCCATGACTAGCTCAGTTTCAACTCGAAATTTATTCCGTAAAACCCCAAAAAAAAACAGATTGAAAATGAGGAGAAACAGTAGTTACTTCTTGCTTATTGTCTCCGAACCAGTCGAGAGATCCGCCAGATTCTTCGCCGTCTCCTCCATTCAAGCGGAAACGCTGTTTGTAGCAGTGTATTTTGGGGGGGAGAGAGAGAGAGAGAAGGGCTTTAGGTTTTTAGGGATTCGGCTGAATGATAGCGGCGAGAGAGGTATAAATAAAATAAAAGGGAAAAGATATGAAGATTGACGGATCGGATTTGTTTGATCATTCTCTGATGAAGAGAACGGTGTAGATTGAATTGAGGTTATATGCTCCAAAGTGCACGTTTTTTTTTTTTACATTTTACTTTTTATTTTCTTGTTGGTGAAGCTAAATATGTAAAATTGGTCAGCAAGGTTGCTTGCAAGGATGAATTTTTTTTTAAGATTAACTTACTCATGTTTATTGGTAAAGAGAAGTTGTTAAACATATGTTATATATGATTGATTGTACTTACCGAGACTTGATTTCATAATTTTTTGATGCACATACAAAATATTTTACCAACTAAACTATACGTGTTGTTGCAAGGAAATTTTAAATAAATAGTAAATAAAGGGTACCAAACATTGAGCCTATGCTTTTCATTAGTGTATGTATACTAATTAACTATATTATTTATTTACTATTTTGTATTTATTATATTATTTTATATTAATGAAGTGATATGTATATACCCCTGCACATTCTAGTGGGATAGCTATTTATATATCCGACCTGAATCTTACCTCGAGCATTTATCATATTATATTCATCCCCAAGGATTACTTGTCCCTTTAGCCTTACCAAAATATACTTATTTGACACAATATATATAATATTTTACTATATATAAAAAATTTCAAAAATGCCAATTTGTTAGTGCTATTATTTTTCTTACTTTTAGCATAGAAAAATGCTGAAACAATGCACAATTTTTTCATCTAAGGGAGAACAGTAAAAAGAACCCGTCAGCAAAATTAGGAATGTCAAAATAATAGCATTGGTTACTCTTTTATCAATTATAAATTGTTTTTTTCTATATTTCTACAGTCACAAAAAAATTATTTCTACATGGTCAAATAAATCTTGAAATGCATGCCATATATTGTCCAAAAAATTGCGCAGGCCCAAATTCAGAAATGTGCAAAGAATCTGAATGGTTTAATACTGTATTTTTACTCAGCTGCTGATCTAGATTTTTTTTTTTTTTTTTTTTGAGATAGTCCGTAAATTGTCTACTGAGATTTTAATTGATTAAAATAAAAAGCTATAAAAGTTCGGGTCCATAATCTTTACCATCATTTTGTACAACTTTCCAAAGATAAAATAAAAAAAATAAAATTTAGGTCTCGTTTGGGGTCGATTTTGTTTTCTGTTTCTTGTTTATTTTTGCCCAAAATAAAATAAAATATGTTTGGCAAATTGGAGTCGTTTCCAAATTTTTTCATCTAAATTGCCAAAAAATAAACGGGTTTCTCAAAATGATAAAAATACGTTTTCACTTTCCTATATTTTTGTTTTTGCTACAGGCGCTCACATCCTTCAATGATCGGACTTTCTAAGTTTGGTTCAATAATTTTCTTATTAATTATTTGTTTCCTATTATGGCCGGACTTCCTAAATTTGGTCAAAACATAATAATATGTGCAAATTCTATTAATTATTAAATGTGAATTTATATTGTTTCCACTTCCAAATATATTTTTGCCACAAATTTTTATTTGATATCTAATTACTATTTTTTTATTATTTAATATCTAATTACTATTTTTCTTATTGTTTTCAGTTCCCAAAATATTTTTACCACAATTTTTTTATTTATCAAATGTGAATTTTTGAGACTTGGTTAATACAACGAACAAACATGTTATTGAACCAAAAAACACGATGTAAATATTAGTATGAAAGAATTTAGTATTTTTTCTTTGTTTTTGTAGCACTTCAATTTTTTCGGGAAATATTATGTTTTATATGTGTTAGTTTCGGTTGTAAACAAATGTTAAAAATAATTGCATCAAAAAATAAAAATGTTTTTTCAAAAACAAAAATAAAAAAACAAAAACCATTTTTCATTTTTAACAAACAAGAAACAAAAAAAAACATAAACAATGCCAAACGAGGCCTTAGCTTTAGCTAAAATCACAGTAAAGATAAACTTAAAGTAAAACAAAGTAAAAGTCATCCAATTTTGCATTTCAAAGATGACTTTGCTACATCACATGATGTTTAATTCTCATCGTCCTCAGACCATCCTTCTTCTTGCTCCCCTAATTTAACCTCTCATCTAGCCAACATGCATTTTCACAATCTTCTAAATTTAAATATTTTACAACTTATTACTCATGATTTTGCTGATCTAGATTTCTAGACACTTATTGCACTAAACGTGGCATTATTCTCTATAATTACACTGAAAATTATTCCAAAATAAGAGGTTAAGAATTTTCTTGTGCATCAATATCAAGCTCAAGTTGATATCATGCTTAAGCTCGATTGATTCATTATTGGCACAACTTCAATAATTAGTTATTGTTATGAATAATATAAATGTAGATGTCCATAACGTTTTGGATTCATAACTTTAAAGATGTTATATATTCTTCTTAACTCCTCCCTTTAATATTATGTAACATATAAAGATATTTTACGCTATAAATAGAGCTTTGTAATGTGTAAGAAACAACAACAATTGAATACAAGTGAATGAAAGATTTCCCTCTGTATTTTCTCTCTTTCTCTCTTTGTTTTAATTATTTCATAACACGTTATCAGCACGAGTTGCTCTCAATACATCAAGGAAACATGTGTCCATCTTCGGTAATGATATCATGAGCTGAATCTAAAGGTGAAATAAACACGAACAAAGATAAAGCCGAATTTGATGTAAAGTGAAGAAGAAAAAAAAATTATTTTCAATTTATTCTCTTATTTAGATTTATTTTACTACAATTTTTTTTATGCACCTGAAATTGCAATTGTAACATAACATTATATGATGCAACCGGAAGTTGCACAGTTAAGAATCAATATGAAGTTGGAAGATTCCAAATCAGCCTGAAGCTGAAAATTTATAATCATTTGAAGTTGAAAAAAAAAATTATAAACTACATGAAATCAACTTGAAGTTGCAGTTGATACTATATGAATATGAATCGAGTGTTTATTTGGGCATAACAACAGTTATAAAGATGTGTGCCTCATTGATATTAGTACGACTTATACCATAATATTTAAAAGGAAATAAAAAGATATTTCTCCATCTCATGGTGAATAAGACAAAGAGAAAAATATTTCTCTTATTTAATTTAACGCTCTGAAAGAGCCAACATATGCCTCAAATGGGGGACAAAAATTAAATATAAATATTGTATCAATTTCCCTAAGTCTCGAAAAATATTACTAAGTTTTTGAGATATCTATTGGATTGGAACCGATATCATGTCCAGACTATAAAGAAGATGAATGTTAAATATCTTGTATTTTGAATAATATTTCAGAAAAGAAATATATCTTAGAAAAATATGTAGTGTTTCTATAAGTTATATTTATTAGTAAAACCAAAAGTTTTGCCGACTTAAATATATTTATGCTTCTGCATAACAGATCGGGCCAAGCATTCTTAGAATGCATTCATTATAATATGTGGATATGCAGATCCGCCATAAAGACAATATTTATTCTAACATAATGGATAGTATTTGTGGGCCTGAAGATCCACCTTGGGGACATTTCCAATTTAAGGATATTTGGGATAATAAGGAAATGTAATAGTGTGTATATTAAAATATAAAAATATTTATGAGAAAAATATCTTCTTTGCACAATAGCTTGCTTGTGCTATACATGTATTAGTATAATTTGTGATCAAGATAAATGAACTAAGCTGAATATCATATTCAAGGTTCATTTTAGTAATAAGAATAAAACAACCAATACACATTTATTATATAAAATATCTCTAAATAAACACAATGTTTGTTTAACACAATCCATACATCTAGGTCTCAAATATATTGGCCTAGGACATACTACTAACAGATGATATGCTCATTACAGGTGCAAATACGAGCGAGATCAACAAACTAAAGAAGGAATTGTCAAGAGAATTCGAAATGAAGGATTTAGGGGCAGCAAACCAAATTCTTGGGATGCGGATTACTCGAGATCGAGCGGCGGGGACACTGACCTTGTCACAAGAGAAATACATCAAAAGGTGTTGGAGCAATTTCGAGTAGATGATGCCAAGCCGAGAAGTACTTCACTCGGTGTACATTTCAAACTCTCGAAGGGGCAATCAACAAAAACTACGGAGGAGAAACAACAAATGGCAAGAGTGCCATACGCGTCAGCAGTGGGCAGCCTTATGTACGCCATGGTGTGCACAAGACCTGATATCGCACATGTAGTGGGAGTTGTGAGTCGATTCATGGCGAATCCTGGCATCGAGCATTGGAAGGCGATCAAGTGGCGGCTGAGATATTTGAAAGGCACTTCAAATATGGTGTTGTGCTACAAAAGGAATGACACGATTTTGCAAGGATTGTAGACGCGGATCTAGGAGGAGATGTGGATAGTCGAAAAAGCACTTCCGGTTATGTCTTCACAATGGGAGGTACAGCTGTGAGCTGGATGTCGAGATTGCAGAAATGTGTGGCGTTATCAATGACGGAAGCAGAGTGTGCGGAAATTTCAGAAGCCGGAAAAGAGATGGTATGGTTTTTGACCTTTTTAAGAGAGATTGGAAAAGATCAAGGATGTAGGGCCACTCTACACCGATAGTCAAAGTGTCATGTGTCTTGCGAAAAATCCGGTATTCCATTCCAGAACCAAGCACATCCAGCTCAACTATCACTGCATCCGAGAACTTGCGAAAGACAGTACTATATCATTAGAAAAGATCTAAGGTACGAAGAACCCTGCCGATATGTTGACCAAGGAAGTCCCCATCGACAAGCTGAGACTGTGCGCTGCCTCAATGGGGCTAGTCGAGTGAGTCAGTGGGAGAATGTCGTCGGGCTCAAGGAAGGTACGGGAGAAAAGGAGAATGGATTCAATGCAAAGGATTCGTATCTTTATGAAGTCTCCAAGTGGGAGATTGTTTGGTGTGGAGACTTCTGGAAAACTCTAGATACCGTATAAAAGAAAATGTTGCGGAAGATATGGAAGATCTTTGGTTGATACTATTCCTTAATTGATAATTAGGATTAGGAATATGTTTATTTTCCTTATATTTGTTTCCATGAATTAGGTGGTAATGGAGCAGCAAATCTTTGATTTATTTCCTTGTATTAGATATGACTATCCTATAAATAGAGGGGTAGGGGGTAGAGTTTTATTCATTCCAACAACCACAAACAATTGTATTGTATTTCTCTTTCTCCAAGTATAAAGAAAGTTTGAGTGCCGGCGGCCGTGGTTTTTACCTTTTAGGGTTTCCACGTAAAAAATATTTTTTTGTTCTTGTGTCTTGCTTTCTGTGTTTGCTGTTGCGTCTCGGTTCCTAATAGAAATAAAATCAGACAAATAAATACTCAAACAGCTAGAAATCTGTGTACTCCGTTGACAACATAATGATTCCGTTGACAATGAAATCACTATTCACAGGACAGAAGCATTCCGTTGTCGACGGAATTATTCCGTGGACAACGAAATCACTATTCACAGCCCAAGTCAAACGAAAAAAAGCTGAAAAACTGAGATTTTTCTCTAGATTTTGGTTTAATTGATCAATCCAAAAATACAAAACAAACTCAAAACAAAGAAAAGCTCCAACTCTTAAACTCCACGAACGAGTCTTGAAAACTTGAACCGTGATACAACTCTTCGACGACTTCTTGATCTGATCAAGATGAACAACTTGCATTTCGATTTGAACTTGATAATTTTCTGATCTTATACAATAAACTCAAACAAGATTAGTAATTATGGAATTATTTTCAACATCATCAAACTGTGAACAACATGTCAGACCGAAGTTATTTTCCCCTTCGAGATTATGTAAATTGAGCAAAAGTCAGGGGCTATTTTGCAAACTGATGTACGTCCACTTGCTCAAATATTCTGAAAATGAGTAAAAGTAAATAGTTAGATATATGGTCAGTTAACCCTAATTAAATAATTAATATAAAGATGATTTATAGGGAGAAGAATATGAGTTTATATAACAGAAAAAATATGAAAACTATAAAGAGCGAGACTATTAATTAATTGATAGAAACACTATGGATGGTTAGAAATTATAGGTTATTGACAAGGAAAAGAATATAAGTTCTACAATAGAAAAAAATTTGAAAACATAGAGGGAAATTATTAACTAATTAACAAAAGAGGATGTTTTACAACAAAGACAATTATGAAAAATATGAAGGGGAAATTGTGAAAAACGTTAAATTACCTAATACATGCGCTTCGCGAGCATGCACCCAACACAAGCCTGTCAAAAGATTTGTGTAGTACAAAATCCACAATCGCTTTCAGTAGGTCCGTTTTGTCCAAAATCACCTCGTTCAATGCAAAAAAAGAAAAAATAATAATAAAAATTATTTCGATCGAGCCTCACTTTTACTTCACTTTTTCTTCAATTGTTGCCTCAATTTAATCACTAATTGAGGTGAGGAAATGAGAAAGAGAACTTATGCCTCTGCGATTGCAAAAACACTAGAAAGGAAGGATAAACTCTCTCGTTTAAAGATCGTTTTGCTCCAATAATGGCAATGTCACGTCATCACCCACATCATATATCGGAAGCTGAACAATAGCACCACAATTCCATAAGAACAAGTATCCTTTACCCCGAATCGATGACCTATTTGACCAGTTGCAAGGGGTTCATATTTTCTCAAAAATCGATTTACGTACTGGTTATCATTAGCTGAGAATTAGACTAGAGGATATACCAAAGACCACATTTCACAGGCGGTATGAACATTACGGGTTTCTAATGATGTCGTTTGGACTGACCAACGCGCCGTCCGATTTTATGGACTTAATGAATCAAGTCTTCAAACCCTATTTTGATTCCTTCGTAATTGTGTTTATTGAAGACATTTTGATTTATTCAAAGAATGAGAAGGAACACAAGAAACATCTGAGAGTGGTATTGCAAACCTTATTGGATCATAAGTTGTATGCGAAGTTCAAGAAGTGCGAGTTTTGGCTTCCGAGTATATCATTTTTAGGCCATATGATTTAGAAGGATAGTTTATCAGTGGATCCAAAGAATATAGTGGTGAATTGGAAACCACCAATGAATGGAATGAAAGTGTGTAGTTTCTTAGGTTTAGCCCAATGTTATTAAACCCGGACCGGACAGCAAACCGGTCGAGTCTCGGGTCACTTGTTCACCGGTCAGACCGCCGGGTCAACCGGTTGAACCGCTGAAAGTAAACCGGTAATTTTTCCTAGTATTACTATTAGTGTATAAAATTTAATATGAAAGTTTAAACATCAGAACTTGCAGAAATACCAAACACACAATCTTCTCAAGTCAAAATTTAATAATCTTTGTGCAACGCCATTAACGAGGAGTTGTGCTCATGAAAAGGTTAGAGAGCCTGAAGATACATGTTTTCCCCTTGTTTTTGAGTTATTTAAAGAGTATTTTTGAGTTGCTTTCAAGCATTTTTTTTACAGATATGCAAAAATGATTGTGTTCAATATTTGACAGCAATTGGAGGTTGATATTCATGTGTAATGATACTCACATGCTAAGCTGAGGAGTCCAATCTAAAGAAACCAAAAATCAACAAACATCAAACAAGATAAAAATAATTTGATTTGAGAAATAATTTCATAAATGCACAGCATTCATGACGTTTGCAGAACAGAGAGAAAAAAAAACTTCTACCCAATGTTGCTACTTTTAATTCGTTCATTCATTCCAGAATTAAGTTATCGCAAAACAAAAGGCAGTAATCTAATATAAAAAAAAATCTGAAATCCAAGAAAAAAATAAGATTGAAAGAAATACAAAATTTGTTCAAACAAAGGGCAAAGAAGACTAAATTGATTCCACAATTTTTTTAATTAGCAGAAACTGATTCCACGATAGAGCAAAAGAAGATTTGTAGAGCAAGCAATGAACTTGCAATTTGAGCTCAAGAGCTAACAATGCAGATTAGGACAGAAAAGAAGGAAATAGATTGAATTTTCATATTCATTTCATAAGATGGAGATGAGAGAGGAAATAATTGTAGAAAAGAGGAAAGAATAATTGAAAATAAGAAAGAATCTGAAAAGGGGAAAAGGGGTCGTGATTCACAGCTGAAAGAACGGAATTGGGGAAAAATTAGTAAAAAAATCGGGTTATTGGGAGTTCGTCCGGTTTACGGTTTTATATAAAACCGGCCGGTTCACACAGGTTTAAGCGGTTCAATAGCATTTCCAGTCTTTACATACGAATGAACCGGATTATGGTCCGGTTCCGATTTTTTCCGGTTGGACCGTCCGGTCCGGTCCGAGTTTTATAACACTGGTTTAGCCAGGTATTATTGACACTTTGTGGATGGATTCGCAAAGATAGAGTTATTGATGAGTAGGCTGATGAGGAAGGATGTAAAGTTTGTGTGGGATGAGAAGTGCCATAAAAGTTTCGAAGAGTTGAAAAAAAAAGTTAGTTTTATCTCCTATTCTAGCGGTACCCGGACCGGAAAAGGAGTTTTCAGTTTACAGTGATGCTCCAAGGATTCAGGTGTATATTAATTCAAGGCAAGAATGTAATCACGTATGCTTCAAGGCAACTCAACCCATACGATGAGAATTTCCCACCCACAATTTGAAGTTAGTGGCAATCGTGTTTGCTATGAAAATTTGGAGGCACTATCTTTACGGTGAGCGGTGTAATATGTTTATGGATCACAAGAGTCTTAAATATATTTTCTCACATAAGGAGTTGAATCTTCGGCAACAAACATGGGTTGAGTTGATGAAGAATTATGACATTAGCGTCGAGTATCACTCGGGAAAAGTGAATGTTGTATGGGATGCTTTAAGTAGGAAGAGGTATGCGACAATGTCAGCTTGTATTGTTTACGATAGTCGTATTTTGGATGACCTAAGAAAGATGGATATTGAGTTGGTGTTACCGGTTGGTAAGGCTGTTGTGGTGAGTCTTGTTATTAGACCGAGTTTATTAGATGAGATACATGAGGCACAAGAAAATGATCCGGATTTTGTAAAGATTAAGGAGATGATGATAGAAGGAATATGTCGGGAATTTAGATGTGACTCTAAAGGGGTGTTAAGAGTCGGTAATCGGTTGTGTGTTCCGAATATTCCGGATATTAAAAAGGCGATATTGGCGGAAGCACATTCCTCTTTGTATTCGGTTCATCCAGGAGAAACAAAAATATATCGTGATCTCAAGAAAAGTTTTTGGTGGAGAAGGATGAAATGGGAAATAGCACAATATATGGAGAAGTGTTTAATGTGCCAGCAGGTTAAAGCAGAAAGGAAGAAGAAAGTAGGGCTATTGCAACCATTACTCGTATCGAAAGGAAAGTGGTAAGAAATAATGATGGATTTTGTTACAAGTTTTCCAGCGACGCTAAGTAAGAATAATACAATCTGAGTGATAGTGGATCACCTCACCAATGTGGCTCACTTCATACCGTTCAGATTAGGAACCCCACTAGAAAAGATGGCACATATGTATATTAATCGTATTGTGTGCTTGCATGGAATACCAGTTCGGATCATTTCTGACCCAGACCCAAGATTTTGTCTTCGTATTGGCATTCAGTGCATAAGGGGCTAGGTATGAAATTGAATTTTTCCATGGTTTACCATCCGCAAACCGACGGTCAGTCGGAGCGTACGATTCAGACTCTCGAGGATATGTTGAGAGCGAGTGTTCTTGAGATGGGAGGTCATTGGGATCAACACTTACCATTAATTGAATTCTCATATAATAATAGTTTCCAAGCTAGTATTGGCATGTTACCGTTCGAGGCGTTGTATAGGGTGCGGTGTAGAACATCTTATGTTGGGAACCAGTGGGTGTACAAGAGCCGACAATTCCGGAATTAATTCAGGGAAGTGTAGAAAAGGTTGAACTAATTCAAAATAAGATCGAAGCGACTCGGCAAAGGTAACGACATTATGCCGACCTGAAATGAAGAGAAGTGGAGTTTGCGGTAGGAGACAAGATATTTTTAAAGGTATCCCCATCAAAAGGAACATTGAGGTTTCGCATGCGAGAAAAACTGAATCCCCGATTTATTGGACCTTTCGAGATTCTCAAACGAATTGGAGAAGTGGCGTATCAGTTGGCTCTACCCCTAGCTTTGTCAGGAGTACATGATGAATTTCACTTGTCGATGTAGAGGAAATATATTCACGATCCGAGTCATGTGGATTATGGCTCCTTAACTATAGAGACGAATTTGAGTTACAAGGAAGAACCAACGTATTGTTGATCGAAAGGATCAAGTGCTTTGCACATGAACTGATCCTTACGTTAAAGTGTAGTGGAAAAATCACACTGAACGCGAAGCGTCTCTAGAGTCAGACATGCGAGAGAAATACCCAAACCTTTTTAATAACCCAAGTGTGTAAATCGTTTGGGGACAAACTATCCTTTTAGGGAGAGTAGTTGTTATAAAAAGAAATTTTATTTTATTTAATTATGTTATAGTAGGGGCATTTTCATAATTTCAGAAATAATTTGCATGTTAAGGAAAGTGTGTCTCAATAAATCATATGCTTTAAATAATGAATTTAGAAATTTGAATAATCAAAATCTGAGGTGTATTTTGGAAGCTACGATTATTTTTACTTGAGGGACTAAAATGCAAAAGTGGCGAAAAATTTGCTGTTACACTCCCTCTTTTGTCCGTTCAAAAAGTTTCTATTAGTGAACACTAACTTTTCGGATGTGAATTAATAGGAAATGAAAGGCGTTGATTTGGACTGATTTAAGGTTTTATTTCCTGAGCTAATTGGTCATTAATGTAAATGGTAGCTATTCCATTCCCTTCTCATCTTAAATCATGTCGCATAGAGACAAAGTTTTGTCCTATTATTCTCTCTCTCTCTCTTCCTCTCTCCTTTCTCTTTCCCTATGCACGACACAAGACAAAAAGAAAAAGGAAGCTTGTCCTCTGAAGTGGTGAAGATCTTTACACTTGGAGTTGGTGAACCATGTCTGAAGGTGTTATACTGTTCACATGAACCCTGTCTACGTAGCCTACAATCGTCACTTTCTCCTCTTGGTGTTGGAGCACGGTTTTGTGGACCGAAGCCAAGATTAGTTAGAGTAGTTTTGAGTTTGTGAAACCATGCGCGAGGAGCTTGTTTGAGGCTGTAAAGCGCTTTGTGAAGTTGTCACAAATAATGTGGCCTAGTAGGGTCAGAGAAGCTTGGTGGTTGTTGCATAAAATATGTTTCTTCGAGTTCGCCATTGAGAAAGACATTATTTATGTTGAGTTGTCGAATAGTCCACGAATGATAAAGAGAAATGGTAAGAAGAACACGAATTGTTGTGGGTTTAACTATTGGGTTTCGGACGTGCATAACGTAGTGGAAAACAAAAATTTGTCCAAAACCAATCTGAGATACCTTAAAGATACCTTTTGGATTACGCTTAATCCGTGATGCTTAAACCATGCGTGTTGTCCAAGCGCCTTTAATCCGGCTACTGTCCCAACCGATTTTTCATCCTTCAAGCACGTCTAGGTCGGATCGTGCTGAAGCCATCTACCGCACACACAATCGGTTCCCACCGAAACTCTCAACAACTCGTTCTCATCTTCTTAGGCCGAATAGATCACAAGCGCCGAAAGTATGAATGCCTCTACCGGTATCCACACGAACATTCTTAAAATGGGAAGATAAACAATATACATGCTAGTAGCTTGTTCTCCTCTTGCATAAGAAAACACTTTTTTCTTCTTCTTATTTTGTCTAACAAAATATGTATAAATCGACTATATATCCTCTCATATAATATCGCACCCTTTCATTATTTTGTCATAGAAAATAAAAATGAATAATCTCTCTCTTTTGTCACACAAAAGAGAATGCACTATTATGAGAGAGAGAAAAATGTTGTACATAATTCTGGACCCCTCTATATCCTTATATAGGGGTGGAGAGTTGTCTCTCAACACATCAAGAGATGTATATGACATCCTTCATCATTATACACATGTCAGAATCTAGACACTTCTAGATTACTGGATTTTTTGTGCTTATAATCTTTATATACATATATTTCATATCTTATCCCATAATATGACAATATCTTTTGTGACATTACTATGCAACTCATCATATAAGTCGTTAGGATTTTCTCCACCCATTTTAGTTTGTTCTTTGTGTGTGACCATTTAAGTTCACTTAATGTTGGCAATAGACTTGATAGTCTATAAATTATGAGTGGACTTTAACAAGCCATCATGACTACCCAATATAAGTGAATATCGGTGATCCGATTTACCTAATCAACAATCACGTATTTAGTCCCTTTGTCACGTGATATCTATATCGATCATAAAGCACGTAATACGTCATCCTTATATAAATCGATTAATATTTCTTTAGCCCAAATTAAACTGAACAAAAACAAATGACATTAATAACTCTCATTAATTCATTTGAGTATGGACATACATTTATTCAATTCAATTCATCAAGAGGCCTAAAGATATCTCTCTCATTTATGAGAGGAACAAATCCCGTCTTGATTGCACTCATCCCTCTACATGATTCATTATATACCTAATCATAACCGTTATAACTACCCGGTTAAAGGCAGTGTTAGATTATATTAAAGTATAAAATTAATCATGTTAGGAACCGAGACAAACTCAGGTCAAAGGACTATAAATACTTTATGTTACAAGAATTGCTAATGACGTAAAACATGTAGCATTCTTATGGCAGGTCAGTCCAGTATATGGTCTCTAACATATACCAACGTTAATGACTTGATAACTCTTTATCCATGATCAGTAATACATGATCATCAGTCAACTAACATACTGGAGTACATTTATAGCTTGTCTACAAATATATATTTATTTGTCTCCGCAAGTATATTTGTCTCCACAAATATCCTATAAATGACCAGGGACGATTTAGAATAACATTCATAACACTTTATAGTTTTACTATCAAAGTCATGCAAATTCATGGTCTATTTTAATTATATTAAAATAACCTATACGCACATATTATATGAAATATCTTTGAATAAATATTATGTTTGTTATTACAATCCATCATCTAGGGCATAAACACTTTGGCCTAAGGCATAACACCATCAATCTCCCACTTGCACTAGGCCAAATCAACCTATTACTCATTGATTTATGAGGAATCACATACCAGTTAACCTAACATGATTACCATCATTTGCGGGTTTGGCTTCTTGAACGGATAAACAAATATTTTCTTCAACAAATACTTTGCATATTCTTATGTCATCCATAATCTAAGTAGAATACTTTGCCCTTCTCAAGTACGTAATCATACTCTTAATTATTATCTTGTGACTTTCACTAAGATTAAACTTATATCTGCTTGTTGTACTTAATTCACATCACATGTAATTAAGCTCCCACTGAACTTCTTGTCAACATAAGATTTATGTTTAATTTTTGATAAAACCAAACTCTTTGGTTATTTCATCAAAAAATAAATTTTCACCTAGAGATGTTTGCTTTAATTCATAAATGAATTCATACAACTTGCAAACTCTTTTCAAAACTCATAGGATCGACAAAACTATAAAGTTGTATCATATACATACTTTCATCTGCTTCTATTAAGAAACAATGTCATGACATTTCATTCTGAGATAAATAAGCATGACGACTTGGAAAAATATTATCATAGTCTATACTATGAGTTTATCCTAACCACAAATCATGCATTATATGTTTGGACATCATCCATATCGGTCTTCCTTTTAAAACCATATTTCCATCTGATGGATCAATCAAATTTCAAACTTGATTATTTGACATGGATTACATCTCAACTTTCAAAGTCTCTAACCATTAGAGCCTTGACTCATCATAGTCTATTAGTGGAATGTGGCTCATCATCTATGAGTATCATATTTTATCATCGGTCACGAAAAATCTATATTTTTCGGGCCTATGATAAATTCTAATAGATCAACATGAAAACACTTATATTATAAACACAGACTCTTCAACTCTTGAGAGTCTAATTGATTAATTACAGGCTCAACCACTAGTTAAAACCTGAATTAATTCTCATCCGAGCATTACATTCAGTATTTGGAATTTGAATTTTTCAAATTTACTTCAATCTCATTGATCAACATACATCACTATGTATGAGAGCCAATAAGTAAGTTGCTTTCACCTTACTTTTGAAAGACGTATATGTCATCTTGTCTAATAACTAAGTTACACGGGTTTCAAATGATTCAAAATCAAATGAATTTGAAAATCCATCTTAATGGATTTAATAAATCTTCATCTTATTTAAGTGGACGAAGCGACAGTGCTAGATTTAAATTCTTAGTATTAATGTTATAGATGGATTTATAATTATCTTGTTCGATATAACACATAAGGTAATTTGGCATGACCTAACACACAAAGTTTTGGCATGACCTATGTTGGTTCAAATTTCCCGCATTCTCTCCTCCTAAGATTGTCCCTACATACCCAGCTTTGGCATGACCTATGCAGGATCGATCAGAGTATCGAGAGATTTAAACTTATGGAAGACACTTCTTGACTTAATATTATTTTGAGGGATTTTATTTAATATTATATGTTATTATGCAATCTTCAACGAACATCACATGTACTAATAGAATAAAGATAATAACGATGATATATCATGGCCTTGATTTTTATGAACTAACATAAAGATTTCCTAATATATATTTCATCTCCATGAAATTTTTCTTAGATTATATATGGAAATATTATCTCCATATATAGAAATCGATGAACTCTTTAATTGCCATGATGTGTGGTTGAAAATAAAATTATCATCTTAATGATATATGAATGATGGACGATGCAATCCTTCATCTCCCTAATGAATATTTGGTTTACGATGAACTCCTTCATCTTCTTAATGAAATGTGGTGTACGATGAACTCCTTCATCTACATGATATATGTGTTATGTCTGATGAACTCATTCATCATATCAACATATATCAACAAATATATCAAATATTAATATAATCATATTATATTTTGATTATTTCACCATTTATAAAATATACATATAAGGCTTACGAATGGGGAATTCAGGATGCGGTCATCATTGTCAACATTTGACTTAGTCAACATTCGGCTCAGCCAACATTTGACTCGGTCAACGATCAATATTTATCCAACTCAACGGTCGATGTTTGACCAGGTTATGGTCAACATTTGACTAAGTCAAGGGGTAAACTCAGTGTAGTCAACTGTCAACAATTAACAGCCTACATAGTCAATAGTCAACACGTCAACAAAGTCTGGAGTGAAGACAATGGGTCCACAGTCAACATTGTCAACTGTCAACTCGATCATCACATGGTCAACACATCTTTTTCTACACATTAATGCATCATATGCATCTTTTCATGAATTCAATGCATCACATGTAACTTTTTATGAAATAATGCATTACATATACCATTTCAAGAAGTCAATTCATCATATGCACCCTTTCATGAAGTCAGAACTATTCAAGAGTTGACAACTCTTGCAGTTGTACCTCTTCAGTCGCACCTCTTAGACATAACCTTTGGATCGCTTCCCTTGGTCGCACCTTTTAGACGCAATCCTTGGTCGTGACCTTTGGATCATATCTCTTGGTCGCAACTCTCGGATGCAACACTTGGACGCAACATTTGGATCGTATCTCTTGTTTGCATCTCTTGTATATAATCCTTGGTCGCATCTTTTGGATGTAACCTTTTGGATCGCATTCTTAGTCACACTCATTTGACGCACCCATTGGTCACACCCGTTAGTCGGACTTGTTGGTCACAACCTTTGGATCACATCCTTTGATAGCACCTCTTAGACGCAATTCTTGATTTTATCTCTTGATTATAATTATTACATGAATCTTTTAAATAATACATCTTTATGTATATATTTGCTGCCAAATTTTCAAACTAACATGACCATCACGTTACATGAAATTTAGGCAGAACTTTGTACATGCAATAACACCAAAGTATCTTGTTAAGACATACATATATGTGTTATGTTAATTCGGCCCATAATTAAAGTCATCTCATGACAATATGGAAATGGCAAGAATTATGTACAGGGACACTTTTGATTGCACGCAACTCTTGCATGAATATCGTTGATGCACTTTTGGATCTTTTGAATAGACGCCTTAATCATTCAACATTTGGTGACTAAGTCAGATCATGTCTTATATCAAATTCGGACCAACATGGTAAGTACATCCAGCGTGCAACCATATGAAGTTATGACAAAATATTTTGAATGCATCCTTTTACTTGCGAGACTTGCAAAAAACCTTTTGAGGTTGAACCTTTTATATGCATCTTTTCATTGCAACTCTTGCATTAATCTCTTTGGGTTCAACTATTGCTTACACCCTTTCAAGAATTTGGTATATCATATGCACATTTTCATGAATCAATACATCACATGCATCTTTTCATGAATACCCTAACCATCACATCCATTCGCATCGAAAATTCAACACATGAATTAAGATTTTTCATTTTAAAACTATTCAACACTTGAATATTTAATATGTAAGCCTTATAACTTATAAATCGGAATTATAAATGGTATTTAAATAGTATATATCACATATATAGCGTCTCAATTTAACCAAAACACGCACGTCTCTATGATAACACTGTTGGGTTACGGACATGCATAACACAGCGGAAAACAAAAAAATTGTCCAAAACAATTCCGAGGATCTGTGCGTATTGATTAAATCAAAGAAATAAAACTTAAAGATTCCTTTCAGATTACGCTTAATCCGTGACGATCAAACCATGCGTGTTATCCAAGCGCCTTTAAACCTGTAACCGTCCTAACTAATTTTCAATCCGTCAAGCCCCTCTAGGTCGGATTGTGTGGAAGCCATCTACCACACACACAATCGGTCTCCACCGAAACTCTCAATAACCCGTTCTCATCTTTTTGGGCCGAATAGATCACAAGTGCCGAAAGTACGAACGTCTCTACCGGTATCCACACGAACATTCTTAAAATGGGAAGAAGAACAATATATATGCTAGTATCTTGTTCTCCTCTTGCATAAGAAAACTCTTTTTCTTCTTCTTATTTTGTCTCACAAAAGATGTATAAATCAACTATATATCCTCTCATATAATATTGCACCCTTTCATTTTGTCATACAAAATGAAGGCACCCTTTCTTTATTTTGTCATACAAAATAAAAATGAATAATTTCTCTCTTTTGTCACACAAAAGAGAATAGACTATTATAAGAGAGAAAAGAATGTTGGACATAATTCTGGACCTCTCTATATCCTTATATAGGGGTGAAGAGTTGTCTCTCAACACATCAAAAGATGTGTATGACATCCTTCATCATTATCCACATGTCATAATCTAGACTCTTCTAGATTACTGGATCTTTTGTGCTCATAATCTTTATATACATATATATATATATATCACATCTTATCACATAAGATGACAATATCTTTTGTGACATTCCTATGCAACTCATCATATAAGTCGTTCGGATTTTCTGCACCCGTTTTAGTTTGTTATTTGTGTGTGACCGTGTAAGTTCACTTAATGTTGGCAATAAACTTGATAGTCTATAAATCATGAGCGAACTCTAGCAAGCCATCATGACTACCCAATTTAAGTGAATATCGGTGATCTGATTTACCTAATCAACAATCACGTATTTAGTCCCTTTGTCACGCGATATCTATATCGATCATAAGGCATATAATATGTCATCCTTATATTAATCTATTAATATTTCTTGATCCCGTATTAAACTGAACAAAACAAATGATATTAATAACTCTCATTAATTCATTTGAGCATGGACATGCATTTCTTCAGTTCGATTTATCAAGAGGCCTAAAGATATCTCTCTCATTTAATGAGAGGAATAAATCCCGTCTTGATTGCACTCATCCCTCTACATGATTCATTATATACCTAATCATAATCGTTATGACCACCCGGTTAAAGGCAGTGTTAGATTATGTTAAAGTATAAAATTACTCATGTTGTGAACTGAGACAATCTCAAGTCAAGGGACTATAAATGTTTTATGTTACAACAATCACTATTGACAAAAAAAAGCAGCATTCTTATGGCGGGTCAATCCAGTATATGCTCTCTAACATATACCTATGTTAATGACTTGATACTATTTATCCATGATTAGTAAAGCATGATCATCAGACAACTAGCATACTGATGTACATTTATAGCTTGTCTACAAATATATATTTATTTGTCTCAGCAAGTATATTTATCGTCACAAATATCCTATAAATGACCAGGGATGATTTAGAATAGCATTAATAACACTTTATAATTTTACTATCAAAGTCACGCACTTTGATGACACAAAGCTGAATTGCATATTCATAGTCTATTTTAATTATATTGGAATAACCTATACGCACATATTATATGAAATATCTCAGAATAAATATTATGTTTGTTATTACAATCCATCATCTAGGTCACAAACACTTTGGCCTGGGGCATAACACCATCATTAACAACGGGACTGAATGTTTCAGTATAGTGGATACCTTCTTCTTGGTGGGTATCCTTTGGCAACAAGACGAGCATTATAGCGTTGGATAGATCCATCAGAGTTTTTCTTGATTTTAAATACCCATTTACACCCGACAAGATTTTGAGCGGAGCTGGGTGGTACTAAGGTCCAGGTTTCATTAAATTCTTCTTCCATTGCAGTCGCCATTTGGGGTGACGTTTGTGAAGCATGTAGGTTCAATTTTGTCAGGAAGTAAAGATGTAGAGACATAATATTTTTGGTGGAGGTGTAGGCAAGAAAGTCGGTGTGTTTCTTGGCTTTGCGAGTGTTATCATGTGTTCGAGTGACCATGGGATGAGTTGATGGTTGTGGTTCCGGAAGAGAGGATGCGGAAGAGGGTGATGGGTTGTTGTTGGAAGATGGTGTTATGATGGGAGGGTTATTTTCAAGAAAAGAGAGAGTAGTTGTTGGTTTTCTACCGTTCATAACGCAGCGGAAAATACAAAACGAAACAAAATCGAATTCGAAACCCAAAAGAAGGATCCGTGAATTACAATTGTTCATAACTTTGTACCTTCGGATTATGCTTAATCCGTGATGATCAAAAGCGAATTTGGTTGACGCTTTTCTTTGGTCGATTCCAAACCGGTTTCCAAACCGATCCTTTGTATGTTTCGCCTAACCGGTCTAACAAACCGATCTCCAAACGAACGGATTCCCCAAGCAAACCGATTCTCCAAGCAAAACTACGGTTTCAACCCGAATCACAAAGACGCCGCACTTCGCTTCGTCCTCTACCGGTATCCACACGAACAACCCCTTTGAACGGATAAAGAACGATATATGCTAGTATCCGTTCTTCATTTCTCTCACAGAAATAACAAGAGAATAATTTTCGAATTTTTCTCTCCTTTTTGTCTCACAAAATTTGGACGAAAATATTATAATCCTTAATCTGATTTTGGGGTGTCTCTTGTGCCTACATAGTCCATAAGTTTCATATCCTATGTACATGGTAACTATGTAACCATATATGCAACACATCTTATCATATAATATGTAGGATTGGATGTGTCACTTGACTATGTAGCTCTCCATACAACTTATCACATAAGTTATGATTTTTCTGTGTACGTCTCATTGGTTGTTCTTTGTGTGTGACCCTGTAAGTTTACTCAATGTTGGCAATAATCACAATGGATTATAAATCATGAGCGGCCTCTAGCAAGACATCATGATTACCCAAATTAAGCAAATATAGATGATTCGATCAAACCTAATTTATGTCATGCATTGTATCCCTTTGTTACACGATATCTATATCGTCCATAAGGCATGGTATGTGTCAACCTTATGTTGGTCGATAAATATTTCTTGACACCGAATTTGATTGAACATGAAATGACATTAATAACTCTTTATTAATTCACTTGAGTACGGCCGTGTGTTTCTTCAATCAAATCATCAAGAGGCTTAAAGATATCTCTCTTAATTTATGAGAGGAACAAATCCTATCTTAATTAAACTCTTTCCTCCGCATAATTCATTATATACCTAATTATAATCTTTATGACCGCCCGGTTAAAGACGATGTTAGATTATATTAAAGTATAAAATTTCTCATGTAGGAAACTGAGATAATCTCAAGTCTAAGGATTACAGATACATTCTTTACTGAGAATAACTAATGACACGAACCATGTAGTATTCTCACAGTGGGTCAATCCTGTATATGGTCTCTAACATATACTTATGTTAATGACTTAATAACTCTTATTCATGATCAGTAAAACGTGACCATCAGTCAACTAACATACTGATGTACATTTATAGCTTATCATAAAGTATGTTTGTCTCACAAACATCCTATGAATGATCAGGGACAGTTTAGAATATCATTGATAATACTTTAAAGTTTTACTATCAAAGTCACATACTTTGATGATATAAAGCCTGAATATCATATTCAAGGTTCATTTTAGTAATAAGAATAAAATAACCAATACGCATTTATTATATAAAATATCTCTAAATAAAAAAATAATGTTTGTTTAACACAATCCATATATCTAGGTCTCAAATACATTGGCCTAGGGCATACTACTAACAGTAGTATGTTGAGATGTATGTGGAGTGGAGGATGACGGGTTTGTCGAGAGATGTTGAAAAGGAAATGAGTTTCATCAAACACAATATGTCGACTCAAGTATAGTCGGTTTGTGGGGAGATGAAGACATTGTTAGCCCTTGTGAGAAGGAAAGTAACTTAGGAAGACAAATGGAATGGAGAGGAAATCGAGCTTATACGAGTTGTATGGTTTTGTGTAGGGGAAACATCGACATCCAAGAATTCAAAAGAAAGAATAATCAGGTTCTTTGTGAAAAAGAATCTGGTATGGAAAGGATTGTGGAGAGTTTGTGTTTGGAATGTTGTTAACTAAGTGGACAATACTATAGAAGATGTCATCCCAGAAGAGTTGCGGAATAGAAGCGAATGCCATGGTGGAGAGGGAGAGGTCCACGATCTGACGGTATTTTCATTCAGCACGCCCATTCTGCTCGGGGATATGAGGGCAGGAAGTGATATGTGTGATGGAGGGAAACATTCGTCGAATTGGCAGAAACTCGGTGCCACCGTCTGTATGGAGCGTCCTAATTGATCGAGAGAGAAGATTCTCAATCCTTTATTTGAAGAGGGCGAAGATTTTGGTACCTATGATTTAGAAGAGAAGAAATATATCCAAGTAAAACGCGAAAAATTATCAATAAAAATTACAAAATAACGTGAACCAGTTTGTGAAGTAACTGGAGAAGACCCCCATACATCAGAGTGTACTAACTCTAAAGGCTCACAAGAGCGAATGTCGGAATGTTTAAAACATAATTTATACATTTTACCAACACAACAAGAATCACACAATAACATTTTATTACAGGACACAATTAGTTTATTTTGGGAAATTAAATTCCTAATAACACTAGATGATGTATGGCCTAATCTTTGTGCCAAATGTCGGCTAGTGCCTTGACACCAAAGGAGGCGGAAGGTTGGTTGTGAAGTGTAGAGAGTAGTCGATACAATCCGTTATCTAAAGAAGCCTTGAGAAGGGGGGTTCCAGTTACTAGGTCCTTAATAAGACAAGAAGATGGATTAAATTCAATAATAACTTGATTATCTTTTGTGAATTGTGAGATACTTATGAGATTTTTGGTTATTTGAGGGATATGTAAAACATTATTAAGTTTTAAATGGCGTGTAGAGGAATTAAAATAAGTTTGACCAAGATTTTAAATTTTCAAACTTGCTCCATTTCCGACACGAATTTGATCCGTGCCAAGATATGGAGTGTGTGAATCGAGGTTGGCGACGGTAGATGATGTAACATAATTAGTGGCGCCCGAGTCCAAGTACCATCCATCGGTGAAGATTGGTGGAGCGTAGATCGTATTGGCTTGAGGTTGGCGATTTTGGTTGCACCAAGAACATATCTCGGCAGTATGAGCAGGAATTTTGCATATTTGGCATCGGATCTTTTTACGAGTATTATTGTTATTGTTATTGTTATTGTTATTGTTCTTGTTATTGTTGTTATTATTATTATTATTATTATTATTATTATTATTATTATTATTATTATTATTATTATTATTATTATTATTATTATTATTATTATTATTATTATTATTATTATTATTATTATTATTATTATTGTTATTATAGTGACATTTGTCGCGATTTTTATTGTTGCCCCGATTATTAGAAAACCGAATGTTGATAATTTTATCAGCGAATGCTTCAAGAAAATATTGATTTGGAACTGGGTCCAAAATAGAGGATTGAGATTGGCTAAGTTGGATATTGAGGTTATTTAGTTGGGTATAGAGCGGCAGCCCATTGAGGTTATTTTTGTTGAGATTTAAAAGGAGAGAAAGAGTAATTGGAGAAGAGAGAGGCAGTATTTTCAGCGTTACCTCCAAATCTCGAACTCGAAATTGCCATTAGAGCGGATGGGAAGATCGATCGATTCCTTTCGATTATGAGTTCCTGACTTATCAAACTCGAGCAGAAAGCGGGAAATGAGAGAGAATCTGTTCGTTGGTTGAAGGCTGTGATGAAACTTTCGAACTCAGGACCAAGTCCGGCGAGACATAAATCAATTAGATTAGGATCCATAATGGAACATTCAATCGTGTCTAATTGATCAGCTAAGAACTTCTTTTGTTTGAGATAGTCAGAACATGGCATACCTTGTTGTTTGAGAGTTTGAAGTTGGAGCTTTAAATCGAAGCTACGAGCCTTAGAAGTGGATTCGTATCGCTGACAGAGAGCTTGCCATACTTCTCCAGTATTCGAGCAATTGATGAGTTGAGCTACGATCCCCTCCGATGTGGAGGAAAGTAGCCAACCCAAGAGGAGTTTGTCATGTCGGTTCCATGAGTCGAAAACTGGATTTGCAATTAATTGAGGAGCCTGACTTGATGTAATCGTTTTGAGAATTTGAAGGGGTGGTTTTTGCGATGGGTCGGGATAGGATTGTAAGCCATAGCCAATAATCAAAGTTTCAATTTGATATTTCCAAATTAGGAAATTATTGTCGTCTAATTTTTTTGTTATTTAGTGTGTAAATGTTACCAATTTTGGGATCGAGAATTCTCATAGGTGACATCCGTTTGAGTGTTGGAATTAGTGTAATTCAGAATTTTTGGTTCTTTAGGCTTTCTTGAAGATTTCTTGAGAAGAAGAAAATATAAAGATGGTTGTTTAGGGTTTCTTGAAGATATTTTGAGAAGAAGAAAATGTAAAGATAATTCTTTAGAGTTTCTTGAAAATTTCTTGAGAAGAAGAAAGGGTGAAGATGGTTCTTTAGGGTTTTTTGAAGATTTCTTGAGAAAAAGAAAAAGTAAAGAGCGTTCTTTAGGTTTTCTTGAAGATTTCGTGAATTTTAGTATTTGGAGATTTTGAGAGGTAAATGATTTCTTGAGAGTTTTTTTGAAGATTTTTGAGAAGGAAGTTTGAAAAGAAGAGTTCTTGGCAAGATATATGAACAATTTGAAGAAAAAGGATAGCTTATTTCAGATATGTTGTGTGGTTAGAGTTTTAATTTTTGAGAGAAATTTTAAAGGAGACAAGAAAAGGAGGAAGGATATAAATGATTTTAGCATTGAGCTATTGATACCATGTTAGAATATTTAGGAGAATAGAGGATGAAGAGAGAGTGGACTATTTATTGTATTATTGTTTGATTTGTTATTACACATAAGTCATATTTATAATACAAGAGAGTTAATTTAAGACATTAGCTAACTAGCCGTTAGAACTATTCTAGTCACTTATTTAATAATCTAATCCTAACCATACATTAAGTAATTAACTCCTAATTATCTTCATAATATTCTAAAAGAAGAGTTTTTGGCAAGATATTTGAACAATTTGAAGAAAAAGGATAGGTTCTTTCGGATGTGTTGTGTGCTTAGAGTATACGTAAGAAATATCATACCAAATAAAATTTCTAAGAATTAACAACTATATTGTATTTCTCAATGTATTACGAATTAAAAAAATATATATATGTGATCAATTTATACATAATCCGTATTATTTTAATAACTAAAAAATAAAAAATAAATAAGAAAAATAGTGATGATATTTTTTGGTATAGAGTTATCCATCATTAAAAAATAAAAAATAAATAAGAAAAATATGAATTTATCATTTATATTATTTTATTTCTTATATGTAAATTTATTGGTATAGATCCATCATTAAAATATTAGATGTGATATAGACAATATTTTTGTATGCATAATAAATAGATAGAATATCTTATGATATAATTCAAAATGATTTTAAACATAGACAACTTACTTAACATAATTATTATATATTATTTATGTACTACGAACTTATTTCAAATTTTTATGTTGAATTTTCATAATTGCAAACATAGATTGAAATGAAGAATAAAATTGAAATATTCTTAAGGAACTTGATGCGAATAATTAAGTAACATTTTAGAGCTTATCATATTAAATCTAATGCATGCAATTTCAATAATGATAATTAAACTGTATTTGCATCTATACCCCTGAAAAATTAATATATCATATTTATAAAAAATTTAAAAACTCAAATCAATTTTAATTACATATGTATATATATTACAAAAATAAAAAAAATCGTTGCAAATAAAAGAAGGGAACGGCTATTTACCTCTCATAATTAGTGGCTCCCTACCTCCCGATCAACCATAGCGTGCCATGTGGCACCGAAATGGGAGGTATTTAGAAAATCATTTTGGACTCCCATTTTACTACCTCCTATCAACTCCCATATTTGTGACATTATTAGAAGCTCCAAAATTATCTCCCATAAAAATTAAGCATACATTTGTTTCTCCTACCTCCTAATAGCGCCCATTCAATTTTTCAAGATTTTAAATTCTTGCGATATTTCCAATTTCTCGTATTTTTTTGGCGTTGCATATTCTTAGCTAGACAGAGATATCCTTCGCGAAGGGTCGCCCGCATTTTTTTATTTTTCTGCTCATTTTTAGTATATTTTTTTGTCTGTTTCGAAATATTTTTAGTATAATTTTTCGGATTTTTTCAGTGTTTTTTTTTTCTTTCTGGGTTTTTAACCCAAACAAACACATATCAGATGAATAAAAATCCATACCATATTTCAATAAACACATACTAGACTTTATATTTCAAAAATTGTGACAAACGCATACCTGTTGAAACAAAAAACATACCAGTAAGGTATAAATACATATAAAATCTAAATAAACACATTTCAGATGAATATATGTCCATACCAGTGTAAGCAAAACACATACCAATAAGGTATAAACACATACAAAATCTAAACAAACATATATAAACAGATGAATAGATGTCCATACTAGTGAAAGCAAAACACATACAAGTAAGTTATTACACACATATTTAGTAATTTGAGTTATTAAAATATTATTGCAATTAGGGAGAAGAAAGAAATAGTAGATATTTGAAAGAGGATGGCACATAACTCAGCAATGTTTTTATATTACGACGGTCAGATTATTCAAAACCGAATGGCTGCAGTTACGATCCATATGAGCCGGTTGTTCTACCATAAAGCACAGCTATAAATAGAAATTATGTACAATTGTGTTATGAAATTTGTGAAAATATCAGTTGGTCATTTAATGATACTCTTTTAATTCGAGGTAAATATCCTTACCTTAGCGGCGACGAATGACATTTTAGAGCAGTGAGAATTACCAATGATAGACAACTGATTCAATTTGTTGAGCGCGTCAGAAGTGTTGGTATGGAATTAAAAATATATGATGATCGACAACCAAGTAAAGAATCTCATATAGGAACTAGTAGCAGAACAACTGTAGTTACAAATGCGGATGAGAATGAGAGATAATCTGAGGCGAGCATACGAAATGAGTTTCTCTCCTGTAAAGGGCAAAGCTCATTGGGTGCCACGAAACGAAGTTTGCAATATTACGTTGGTTCCTGATGATAAACTTGTAAGAAAAAACACGAACGGAAGAATGAAGCGTGGTAGAAGACAAGAGAAACGATTCCACAATAGTATGGACACCATGAACAAAGAGAGTCGTCGAAATAATTGCAGCGTTTTCAAATTACCCGGACACACTAAACCAAAGTGCACTCGAAGAGGTGGAGACCAATAAACTGGATCTTAGTTTATTTTATTTTATTTAGGAACCTGTAGTTTGTTATAATTTTTTTTAATAACTTATAGTTTTTCGTTGTTTTATTTAATAATTTTATTTTTGATGTTTGATTCTTGGCTATTCCGTTGACAACAGAATCTACTCGTTGCCCTGTTCCGTTGTCAAAACGGGAAAAAAACTGGAAAAACTGAAAATTTGGCCCTGTTCCGCCACTAGTAGTGGCGGAACAGGCAAAAATAATTTTTTCCTCTGACTGCAAAAAGTCAAAAAATATCCCCTTGTTCCGCCATTATTAGTGGCGGAACATGTGAAATTTCACTTGTTCCGCTAATAATAGTGGCGGAACAACCTTGTAAAACCCTAAAAAAAACTATAAACCCTAAAATAATTTAAAATATCTGAGTAACAATCATAATAAACTAACATATCCAAATATAAGAATAATAAACCCTAACACGATTTAAAATATCTTAATAATTAACGCTAACGTCTCTTGGCTGCTCTCTTCTTCCGGGCCGCTCGAGTCATCATCTGAGGAGTCTGAGTCTGTGTGAGTTGACTGACGTCTTCTCCACCTCTCTCTTCTCCTCCTCCTTCTTCTCCTCCCTCTGCCATATTCAGTACATCCCATTCATCTACTCCGCTAAATTCATTCAGCTTCTCCAATGACATCTTCGTGCATCCCAACCACTTCTTTATGCCCGCTTTTATGTCTGCTAGACCCATGGAACCAATTTCTCTGAATATTTTGAATCCTATGCTGACTCCCTCCATCATGCTTTTTACCTTTAAAAAAATATTTATTATTTTTAACTTAAAATATTATGGAAAATATTACGAAAAATATTATATACAAAATATTTACCGTGGCTCTTTTAACCGGAACAATAGGACGGTACGTTCTCGAACCATGCGGAACCTGAGACTGCACTATCGGATCAGACGCATTATAATACCACCTCAAGTATGCGTCATTTCTGCTGGGATTGTACAGCGGCGGGCTATTCTCCCGGGCTAGTAGCTATTTACTCTCCCATAGATAAATCCACTTCTCGTGAATCCCCGGCCAATTATTTCCACGGCCTTGTTTTGTGTCGTGCAACTCTTCGTCATATGTGGGTGCCTCTTTTTTTTTTTTTGGGGGGGGGATTTTTCGCCGATATCCGAACTGTCGTATCACCCTCTAAGGGCGAACACGCTCGACAATCCACATATAAATCAACGGCAAATGGAGTAAGCAGGTTTTTCTTTCTTCACGACAAATGGATGGCAAACTCGGGCGGAATTCTTCATAAGGTGTCCAATAAGTGTACGCCCTATCGTCTCTCCTAGTTGCACCAATGAACAACATTCCAACCGTATCGTTATAATCCGGATTTTCGTACATATTCAATCTTTCGGGAGTCACCCTAACATCCGGCCGAAGAGAAGGAAAAAGCATCCATGCCCGTAATTGTAATAATAACACGCAACCCCCCATATTTTTCCAACTTGGACCGGTACTTTTACACAGCTCTCGGTACAGATAACCGAGAACCGCACTCCCAAATGCCCACTCATGCAAATTTTCCATATTTTCTAAAAATATTAATGGCATGAGGGAATATGAATCCCCATTCGTGTCGGTAAACAAAACGTCGGTGAAGAATGCTATCATATAAGATCGACAGTATTGTTGCACCCTTAAGAGGGGGGCGTCATTTTCCAAATCGGAAAAATTCTCCGTGAACCATTTCTTGTACACTAAAATTCTACTTTTTCTTCTGCCACCTCTGAACATATCTGCCGATGAGGTTTTTTCGAGCAGTTCCGTCACTTTATCTACCCAGCTGATGTCTCGGGTATCCCAACACAGTGCATCGCCATCAACCCGCTTCCCCAACAAACATGACACATCATCCAACGTGATGGTCATTTCCCCGTGTGGCATGTGGAAAGTATGCTTCTCCGGTCTCCACCGCTCCTACAGAGCATTTATCATAGTAGCCTCAATAGGAATATGACCAATCTTAAGGGTCTATAACAAACACACAATCAAGAAAATAGGGCTCGTACTGATAGTTCCATGGCACATGCGTAAACGAAATATATAAATGCAATATGTTTACATAATGGAATAAATACATATATAGAACCGTATTTAAATACAATACCGATATGGAATGCTGCCTGAACCGATAACCCCCCGGCAGACTCAATGGAACCGGTGTTTCCTCTGTCGGACTCGATGGAACCGGCGTTTCGTCGAATCACCTCGTTCTATGCATATTTTGTAATGTGTTCAGTGGACGATACGTCAGATGTTCGGGCTCAACCATCAGAGCCTTCCCCTTGTCCGTCTGACTAGGTCCGCCCCGACTTGAACCGGCTCCAGATGACATCTTTATATAAAATAAAATAATATAAGTTACTACTCAATTTTAAATTATATTTTTTTTTGAAATTACTAAATAATAAAATTTATTTATTAAATATTTTCATAATTTTTAAATAAAAATAGTACATAAAATATATTACTACTTAATTTGAAATTATATATTTTTTTTCAAATTACTAAATAATAAATTAATTTATTAAATATTTTCATAATTTTTAAATAAATATACTACATCAAATATATTGCTACTTAATTTCAAATTATATATATTTTTCAAATTACTAAATAATAAATTAATTTATTAAATATTTTCATAATTTTTAAATAAAAATACTACATAAAATATATTACTACTTAATTTTAAATTATATATTTTCTTCAAATTACTAAATAACAAATTAATTTATTAAATATTTTCATAATTTTTAAATAAAAATACTACACAAAATATATTACTACTTAATTTTAAATTATATATTTTCTTCAAATTACTAAATAATAAATTAATTTATTAAATATTTTCATAAGTTTTAAATAAAAATAATACATAAAATATATTACTACTTAATTTTAAATTATATATTTTTTCAAATTATTAAATAATAAATTAATTTATTAAATAAAATTACTACATAAAATATATTACTACTTAATTTTAAATTATATATTTTTTTCAAATTACTAAATAATAAATTAATTTATTAAATATTTTCATAATTTTTTAAATAAACATACTACATCAAATATATTACTACTTAATTTTAAATTATATATTATTTTCAAATTACTAAATAATAAATTAATTTATTAAGTATTTTCATAATTTTTAAATAAAAATACTACATAAAATATATTATTACTTAATTTTAAATTATATAGTTTCTTCAAATTACTAAATAATAAATTAATTTATTAAATATTTTCATAATTTTTTAAATAAAAATACTACATAAAATATATTACTACTTAATTTTAAATTATATATTTTCTTCAAATTAATAAATAATGAAAATTATTTATTAAATATTTTCATAATTTTTAAATAAAAATACTAAAAAAAAATATATGTACCGAATAAATTATCTTTTTCTTCTTCTTCTCCTTAACCTTCTTCTTCTCCTTCACCTTCCTTCTTCTTCTTCTTCTCCTTGTCCTTATTACTAAATAATAAAAAAAATACAAACCATAAACCTAAACTTCAATTAATTATTCCAAACAAATTGATTCAAACAAATCAATAAAATCAACCTAACATCAATCTATTCAAACATATTTAACTCTAATTTCAATCAATTCAAACACATTTCACCCTAATTTCAATCAATTCAAAAAAAATACCAACACCAATTTCTAAATCTAAACTCAAAATAAAACAAAATCAATTACCTTTCTCTTTTTCTTCCTCCTATTTCCTCTTTTCTCCTTTAATCTCCACCATTTTTTGGTTTTTTTGGCAAGATTTCTGCCCAAAAATCGTCCATCTTTTGAACCGTCGGGTTTAATGGGTTTAATGGGTTTTAACAGGTTGAAATGAGGGGTCCGTTTATATATATATGTCTGTTTCGCCACTAATAGTGGCGGAACAAGTAAAATTTCACCTGTTCTGCCACTACTAGTGGCGGAACAGATATAATTTTACCTGTTCTGCCACTACTTGTGGCGGAATAGGGTATTATTTTTTGCATTCTTCCAGTCAGGGGAAAAATTTTATTTTCACCTGTTCCACCACTAGTAGTGGCGGAACAGGTAAAATTCCACCTGTTTCGCCAGTAGTGGTGGCGGAACAGCGTATTATTTTCTTCGTATTCTCCAGGATGGGAAAAAATTATTTTGGTCTGTTCCGCCACTAGTAGTGGCGGAACAGTCTAATTCATAAAATTTTTGGGTTAATTAGTCATTTGTTTGATCTGTTTAGCTGTTAATTGGTTAAAAACAAATTGGGCTTTGTCTGCCACTAGAACACTGTTTTTTATACTAATTAATCATGTTTAGTCAGCCAAATGAGATATTTTTGCAATAAATGAAAAATCATCTGTTCCAGGTACCAATGGGAATCGATCCGTCAATTCTCACTGCCTCTAGCACCTTCCTCTCTGGACGTGCAAATATTCATACAAGGCAAAGCTTTCGAAATGGTCCGGAGGCTCAGGCAAGCAACCTTCGGATTCCGGAGGGAGTTCCAGGGTTCATACCACATCCACCGGCTGTTACTCGCAACATAGCACCTCAGCCTACTCCGACCGGTTTGGTGGCAGCTGGCCATAAAAACACTCATAAGGCCCAAGTGTAGCCTCCGGAGGGAGCTCGAATGTCTTTCACTGGCTCTTTGTCTCATAGACTGTCCTACTCAGTTGTTGCTCAGAAAAGAGCTGAGATTAGACAGAGGAAACAGCCTCAGGCTAATCCTCCCCGGCCAAGCCGGGGTGATGGAAAAAAGAGGAAAAATGACCGAGGGGAAGCTTCCAAAGAGGAAATTGACGGTCCTCCGATGCCCCTTGGCACAGTTCCGAAGCACTTCCGACCAATGGATCACACTAATCCCTTCTGGAAGGATAAATGTCTCAATTGCATTGAAAAAGGTCACTTCACCATTTTTTGCCCTAAATCTAAAAGACGTATTCTGTGTGGCTCACAGAGACACACTATCTATTTCTGTTCTGACCTGCTTAGGAAAGAGGAATACGCTGTCACACAATGGCAGCAAAAATGGAGGGAACTTTTGGGGACAAAGATAATGCCGGAGAGACTAGAGGAGACGGAGGTCTTCCTCGATCTCTCACAAGACATGAAAGATGAGATAAAGATGATCAGTAATGCTGTAATCATTGACGGTACAGCGGTGCCGGAAAAGACTAGAGACAATCTCAAATGGATCCTACTCAGGAACTACACCTGACCCAACAAATTCGAGCTCGTATACCAGAAGAAGGGAAAATACCTATTGCTTCTGCCAACAGTGGTGCCTAGACAGACCTTCCTATCTGCTAGAATCACGGCTCTGACCAATGTCGGTTTCACTATGTCTCCGTGGTCCATGTCAGCGATCGCAAAGCCGGTTGACAAGCCATTTAAGGTATGGTTCCAATTGCTATATTTGCCGGTTTTCTGTTGGAAATCAAATATCATTAAGCAAATAGTATCGTCTTTTGGTAATTTGAAAACTCATGGTCCACTATCAGAAGTAACCACCATTGAGGCGCTTGATGTGAAAATTGAAACCACTTCTCTTTCAAAAATCACTCACATGCTAAAACTTGTGGTTGAAGAATGCATGTTCTGTGTACCGGTAATCGTCAACTGTTGCAAAGAAGAAGGCCGGTTAGCTCACATAAATACTCTCACAATACACATTGACAACATTAAGGAAAATGCACTCAATCTAGAGAGAGCACACACAAACCATAATCCTGCAGTGGCAAATAGAGGGAAAATAGTTTCAGTAATTTGATGGTGTTATGCCCTAGGCCAAAGTATTTGTGACCTAGAGTATGGATTGTAATAATAAACATAATATTTATTCTAAGATATTTTATATAATATGTGAGTATAGGTTATTTTAATATAATTAAAATAGACCATGAATATGCAATACAGCTTTATGTCATCAAAGTGCGTGACTTTGATAGTAAAACTATAAAGTGTTATGAATGTTATTCTAAATCGTCCCTGGTCATTTATAGGATATTTGTGGAGACAAATATACTTGCAGATCCATATAAATATATATATTTATATACAAGCTACAAATGTACACCATTATATTAGTTGACTGATGATTATGTTTGCTGATCATGGATAAATAGTTATCAAGTCATTAACATAGGTATATGTTAGAGACCATATACTGGATTGACCCGCCATAAGAATGCTACATGTTTTACGTCATTAGCGATTCTTGTAACATAAAGTATTTATAGTCTTTTGACCTGAGATTGTCTCGGTTCCCAACATGAGTAATTTTATCCTTTAACATAATCTAACACTGCCTTTAGCCGGGTAGTCATAACGGTTATGATTAGGTATTTAATGAATCATGTAGAGGGATGAGTGCAATCAAGACGGGATTTGTTCCTCTCATAAATGAGAGAGATATCTTTAGGCCTCTTGATGAATTGAACTGAAGAAATGTCTGGCCATACTCAAATGAATTAATAAGAGTTATTAATGTCATTTGTTCTTGTTCAGTTTAATTTGGGATCAAGAAATATTATTCGATTAATATAAGGATGACGTATTACATGCCTTATGATCGATATAGATATCGTGTGACAAAATGACTAAATACGTGATTGTTGATTAGGTAAATCGGATCACCGATATTTACTTAAATTGGGTAGTCATGATGGCTTGCTAGAGTCCGCTCATGATTTATAGACTGTCAAGTCTATTGCCAACATTAAGTGAACCTACAGGGTCACACACAAAGAACAAACTGAAACGGACGCAGAAAATCCTAGCGACTTATATGATGAGTTGCATAAGAATGTCACAAAATATATTGTCATCTTATGTGATAAGATGTGATATATATGTATATAAAGACTATGAGCACAAAAGATCATGTAATCTAGAAGAGTCTAGATGATGGCATATGGATAATGATGAGTGATGTCATACACATATTTTAGTGTGAAGAGACATGACTCTTCACCTCTATATAAGGACATAGAGGGCTCCAAATTCACAACACAACACATCATTCTCTCTCTCATTATTTCTCATTCTCTTTTGTGAGACAAAAGAGAGAAAATATATTTTCTAATTTGTATGACAAAATTATGAAAGGGTGCTTTCTTTTTGTATGAGAAAAATGAAAGAGTGCGATTATATGAGAGGAATTATATACATCTTTTGTGAGATAAAATAAGAAGAGTTTTCTTATGCAAGAGGAGAACAAGCTACTAGCATATATATTGTTCTTCTTCCCGTTTTAAGAAGTTTGTTCGTGTGGACACCGGTAGAGGCGTTCGTAGTTTCGGCGCTTGTGATCTATTTGGCCTAAGAAGATGAGAACGCTTTGTTGAGAGTTTTGGTGGAGACCGATTGTGTGTGCGGTAGATGACTTCCGCACGATCCGACCTAGACGGCCTAGACGGACGTAAAATCGGTTAGGACGGTAACCGGTTTAGAGGCGCATGAACAACACGCATGGTTTGAGCGTCACGGATTAAGCGTAATCCGAAAGTTATCTTTAAGATTTATTTCTTTGATTTAACCGATACGCACGGATCCTCGGATTGGTTTTGGATGAAATTTTTATTTTTCCGCTGCGTTATGCACGTCTGAAACCCAACATAATTCTCATTCGAGACCAACAGGAAAATACTCAGAGGCAAACCTCGAATGACACAGAGGATAAAAAAGTAGAAAGTGAGCTATACTGGGCTCAGAAAGAGGGGGGGGGGGGGGGACCTCCCACTCCACCGTCCTCACCTCCGGAGAGGTGGTCGCCGAATTCCGGGTCTCCGGGATCGCATGAGCATGATGAAAGAGGACTCTCTCCATCGGCAAGGGCCTAAGAGGAACTCAGAGAGAAAATACGCAAATTTGACAACCCACCGGTGTTACCTTCTGAGATCAGAGACTTTCAGCAATAAGCGGATGAGTGGGCGCATCTTGTCGGACAAGGAATGATTCAAACACCAACTCACAGCAACTCGCCGGTCAAGATTGACATCGATTCTTCGGAATTAGACTCACCGGAGACGAGAAACCCCAGATCAAAGAGGAACGTCAACACTCCGCCGCAAGGCCAGTCCTGTAATTCGGGAGGTCTTTGACGAAAATTAAATTTTACTCTTAAAATTTTCAAATATTATTTTCCGTTGGTTTACTTGTCATAACGTATTTATCCATAACACCTCTTTGAGATTGAATTTCATTTTCGACTCATTCTTTCTTTTTTTTCTTTTTCATGTCCCGACAAAAAGTCCTTTAATTGGCAATTACTACAAATATAAAAAAATTAATTAACCAATTAGAAAAATAAATTTAATTAACCAAACAAAAATGAAGAAACATCCACTGGTATTCAATTTTGTATGATAATTGTTTATTCAAAAATTGTGAATTAAATTCTTGACAGAGAGATTGTGCCCCTGGTATTAGGGGTGGCAACGGGTCGGATTATATCCGAACAGACCCGAACCGTATCCGAGAGAATATCCGAATCCTATGAAGAAAAACCAGATCCATTCGGATCCGGGTTGGATCCGGATCCGTTTTTTCGGATCCGGATCCGGATATAGGTTTTAATATTACAGTCGGATCCGGATCCGAATAATCATTAAAAAAGGATATCCGTTTTATAAAATTTGTTAAGTCCAGCCGGTTTCAAAATGACTCATTTTTTTTTAAATTAGTAACGGTTTTTATGAAAGAACCGTTACAGAATTAGTAACGGTTTTTTTTAAATTTGTAACGATTTTGGACTATTTAAGCAACTTTGTAACGGTTCTTTCATAAAAACCATTACTAATTGTTGTAATTAGTAACGGTTTTTATGAAAGAACCATTACAAATATACATAAATAGTCCACAATCTGTAACGGTTTATAATAAACCGTTACAGATTTTGGACTATTTAACCAATTCTGTAACGGTTCTTTCATAAAAACTGTTACTGATAGTGTAATTAGTAACGGTTTTTATGAATTAACCGTTACAAAGTTGGTTAAATAGTCCACATTCTGTAATGGTTTATAATAAATCGTTACAGATTTTGGACCTATTTAAGCAATTCTGTAACGGTTCTTTCATAAAAACCGTTACTAATAGTGTAATTAGTAACGGTTTTTATGAATTAACCATTACAAAGTTGGTTAAATAGTCCACATTCTGTAACGGTTTATCGTTACAGATTTTGGATCTATTTAAGCAATTCTGTAACGGTTCTTTCATAAAAACCGTTACTAATTTAAAAAAAAAAAGAAAGTCGCATTTTTTTCTTTCCCCTTCCCCAAGCTTATTCTTATTTTTGTTTAGGTGATTTACAATCGATCTTTGACGACTTTAAGGAGAATGACGAAAATGTTGTTGAGTAGGTATTTGTTGCGAATGTATATATATATATATATATATATATATATATATATATATATATATATATATATATATATATATATATATATATATCAATTTCCCATATTTTGTATGTTATTAAAGAGTAGAAATTCGAATTCTCGATATTTGTACTTATTAATGATATTCGGGAGATATTTTAGGAAGTAGTAGTATGTTGTATAAATTCTCGATATTTTGTATGCATTAATGATATTCGGGAGTTATTTGACAAACATTTATATTTCTTATAAATAACATTTTTTTGTGATCCCCTTAAGTTACATAATTTTTTTTATATACCGAATATACGTTTAACTATCCGAAAAGAATCCGAATTCGTATCCGTATTCGATAATATCTGAACCGTATCCGTATCCGTTTAATATCCGAACCGTATTCGGATCCGGATGGAACCGTATCCGGATCCGGATCCGAAAAAAAATATGGATATGGATATGGATATGGTTTGAGCACATTCCGAACCGGATCCGATCCGTTGCCACCCCTACCTGGTATGCCACAAGAAATACAACAAGAAAAATAAATCTTATTTTGGATAAGGCACAATTTCATACATAACCTTCCAAACACTCAAAAATATCTAAAATTGATTAAATTTCTAAGAGTAAATGCAATGAATTTCTAGTTTAATTTAATGAATTTGGGTTCTAATTACAATATAAGGAAATAAAGATGAGAGAATGACCAACCCGAGGGGAATTTGTCGCGAAACTGCAAACAAGCCCTTACATAAGAAGCCTTGCAATAATTTCTTCTTAATTCATACACAAAGCTCCAATTATAAGAAGAATTCTTCTTCTTTCTTCTTCTCCATTCTATTTCAATTAATCATCAACTTAACTATTCAATTTTGTACTAAATAAATTCAAATTAAACCTAATTTATAAAAATTAGAGAGAATAAATATATAATTAAACAAAAAAACAAAGAGAAACACAAAAATAAAAAAATATACCTTGAAATTCAAACAAAATATGTTTTTTTTAATTGTAGCCGAAAAGGCTACTTAAGACTTTCATTAAAAATTAAGAAGTTGCTACAAATTGGAGATTACAAATAACACCCTTTAAAAGAGTCCAAATGCTACTCCTAATCAACAATATGGAAAATAAAATATTAAGCTAGCCTAATTTGCATAATATCCAACTAGCCTAATTTGCATATTAGCTTTCCAAATCGTCATGCAGGAAGTAATCGTGTTGATCTTACTAGAGTCGTTTCTCCGGCGGATATAGAAGCGTCGTGACGTCACCGGCTGGGTGGGTGACAAGCGGTGCTCGAGTTTGAGAGGACCGTTGACCTCTTTCCTTTGGGGAGTTGAGAAGGTCCTCCTAACTTGTGCGGTGCGAGGTTGAGTGAGACAAGTCCGACGAGGAGGTTGTGTGCGAGGCAAGTAAAATGGGAATGTGCTAACGGAATCTGCCCAAATTCAGCAACAAACTGGTACCAAACCGGCCCTCTAAATCAGCCCTAATCCAACTATGAACCGGTACAAATGATACCGTAAAGATCTAACATTTGTGCAGAGGAGAGAGATCTAACACTCATGCACCAAAGCCGAACTGAATCACCAAAATGGTCAGAATCGTCAGCGAAAATATTAAGTTGAAAATTGCATAAAGTCATTTCGTCGAACACTTCAAGTGCGAACCTGCACAAGCCTCCTCTCCATTAAACACTTCAAGTGTGCAATCACCACCACCAATAAAGGGCATAAATGAAGAAGAGGCGCGCTGACTCGTGGAGCATCTACTGCCATGAGAGCTCACATGTGGAGCGGTCTCGCCATAAAGAGAAACATCTAGCTGTGTATCATTAAACACCCAAAGAAGCTACAAATCAGATTTAGCACGATGAGACGACAACACGTGGCCGTCCAACAGATCACTGGCACTGTCGATCCAAATAATCTACAGGTCGGCCTTAGCATGACGAGGTTAGGGGAAAGAGCAATAAGGACGGGATTAGGGGGTAGTTGGGGCAGGGTATTGGGGGAGGGGAGGGCGGCTGTCGGAAGACCCGGGGGAGACGCTGGAGAGGCCACCTCCCCTTGATCCGGCGATTGCTTTGTGGCGGCGCTAGAATTTTCACACGAGAGAGAGAGACAAATTTTAACGGAATAAGAGTCCAATCCAGATTGTGAAAAGTCGAATCAAATTCAAACAAAATTAAGAAGAATTCTTCTTTTTTCCTCTTTTCTTTCTTCCTCTTTGCGTTTGAAGTATGTGGAATCATAGGATTGAGGGGGCCGTCGTGGCGTCCGCTGGTGGAATATGTCACTCGATCCGCCGGTTGGGAGACGGAACGACGGCGTCGATCCATTAGTCAGAGCGGAGCAGAGGGAAAGTGCGTGGCTTTGTTCCTTTTTTTTTTTTTTTTTTTTTTTTGCTCTCAAGTGCCAAGTGCTGTTGGACTAGATCTGCTGAGAAAAAGGGCTTGGAAATATTGGACTATAATTTAATATATAGGGGATACTAAATTTGGAGGGCTTTTTAAATAGGAGGCCTTTGACCCATGTCAACAATGGGCTTCTACAGGTCCGGGTCTTTCCGCCGGTAAAAACCATGCATTCTGCACTCTTCAGAAGTCCGTCTTCAAGCAGAAACCCTAAAAGGGTTTTGGACGTATCCAGTGAATATTCAAATGGAGAGAAAGAATTCACACCCATGCAACTGAACGCACCAGGTAATGAGATTAATGGAGGAGAGTTTGGTCAGATGCACCTACAGACATAGAGAAGTGGCGCATGGGGACAAGACATGGGAGAGGGACACGCAACACAGTCATCCGCAGCGTAGACTTTCGCAGACCAGCCCATCATGTTGTTGACAATGGCGTCCACTCAAGAAGCGACATGTGGCAGCAAGCCCTCTCAAAAGTTATTTTTTCAAACTACATTCCTCGTTTGGAGTACTTTGGGCCAAGGAAAAGATATTTTTTCAAACTACATTCCTCATTTGGAGTACTTTGATTCGGCAGAAGGGTCAAAAGTTAACCTTGCATTCAATGCAAAGGGTGATGATGGTACCCTTGTTGATCTCAATCGTATCTAATGTTGAAAAAAGTCGCAGCCCAATTCCAATTCCAAATACAAATTTTCCTCCAAATAAAATATATAAGTTAGCTAATGGGCTGTTGGGTAATGGGCCAAAAAAAAAAAACTACAAATAAAATAAGACCCAAACTTAACCCAAAAAATGAAATAAAAAATAACAAATCAAATAACTTAGCCTTAGAGAAAAATGTTTCAGCAGGCCTACGAAGAAGTTGTAGGAAAAAAAAATCAATTAAATTATATGAGTGCCTAGTACTCTCTCCCAAAAAAACAGCCAACAAAAAAAGAAAACAAAACTCAGTAGATGAAGAAGCAGCTAAGGCAGGATTGCTTGAGGAACTCAAGGTGGAGACACTTAAAAAACATCCTCTAAATGCATCTCTTTCTAATAAAATTGAGAATTTTGTAGGCTATAAAGCGACAAAAATAAAAAAGGAAACACCTCCTTGCAGGTTGACCAACCATCTGGGGTCAACAAAAAAGACTGAGTCCTCTTCGGAGGAAGGCATTTTCTAAACAAGAAAAACAAGTCCTTTACTTTTGTGAGTATCAGACCTAGCTTGTCTGGTCTACTCTAGGGTTGTGGTTATCATACCTATATGTATCTCTCTTGCTTCTTTCACTTTTTGTTATTTTATGGATTTGTTAAAACTATGTAATTTTGACCTACTGACGTGGAACGTCAAAGGCTTAGGAATGGATGTAAAATGTAATGTCGTAAAAGACAATATTAGAAACACTAAATGCAAGATTCTATGTTTTCAAGAAACTAAATGGCAAGATATAAACTCTTTTAAAGTAGGACGAGTTGCTCCATCTTATTTGAGAAATTTTCATGCAAGTAATGTTGTCGGCTCAAAAGGTGGCACACTCATTGTATGGAATGATTCATATAAACTTTTATATTCTTATGTCATAAACTACTCCTCAAATGTGATACTTGAAGATGTCAACACACAAAATTATTTCCTACTCTCAAACGCTTACGGTCCGGCCTCTGATGACCGAGGAAAAAGAGCTTTCCTCTCAGAGCTCACACAAATCAGGGAAGACCATCCTAGTTGTCCATGGATACTTCTAGGGGATTTTAATATGCTGAGATAAAGAGACGACACAACATCATTCTCTTTCAATGGCCAGCTAACAATTGATTTTAACCAACTCATTTTTGACCTTGACTTGCTAGAAACACCATTGAGAGGTAGAAAATATACCTGGACAAACAAACGCCCATCGCCATGCCTATCCAGGCTAGATAGGGTGTTCACCCCCCCCCCCCCAATTCATCTCCTCAAACTTAACCTCAACTCTCTCTCATCTCCGGCAAGCCACGTCAGACCACCTGCCTTTACTACTCTCATCCACCATCTCGGGTCAAACAAGGTCAAAGAGATTCATGATTGAAAAGACTTGGTTTGAAGAATGAAGATTTCAAGGAGTATCCAACTCATGGTCTCTGCCAATTTCATCAAATATCTCTTCAAAAAACTACTTGATGAAACTAAACAAATTGAAAAAAGAACTAAAGGAATGGTCTAAAAATCTATCCAAACGTTCGAATGGCTCCTTAGCAAAAGCTAAGTGGGTAACTAACATTCTTGATCAATTAAAAGAACTAAGACAACTCAATGAGATTGAGTTCAGACTTAGGGTTACTATGAAAGAAATCATTCAAGAGCTTGCAAATATACAAGAGATAAAGTGGCAACAACGGGCCTCTTGCCGTCGGGTCAAATTGGGCGACAAAAACACAACCTATTTCCATACAATAGCCTCCAAAAAGAGGAAACAAAATTTTAGTACGAGTATTAAAACATCTATGGAATTGCATGTGACGCTATCACACACTAGTGACATATTTCGTGCATTCAAAGATATTTATAACTCTATCTTGGGTTACCAACATGAGCCTCAATCTCACACGTTCTCATACAACCTTGATTTCATGGAGAATATGCAAAATGATTTTTCACATATAGGGGAGCCTATAGACGAAAGAGAGGTTAAGAGAACGATTGATAATTTTCCGAAAGGAAATCATCGGGACCGGACGGTCTCCCAAATGAATTCATAGAAATGTTTTGGGACGTCATCAAAGTTGATATAATGTGGTTGATTAAAGATTTTCAAACAACGCTCTAGACCTTTGGCGGCTAAACCAAGCCGCCATCACCCTAATCCCCAAAATAGAAGGGGAGACCTATATTAATCAATATAGACCAATTAGCTTCATTACCGCGCCGATAAAAATTATCTCTTCTATATTAACCAAAAGGCTACAACCACATATGGAAAAATTGGTCCATCCTAACCAATCCGCGTTTATAAAAAAAAGATAGATCTCGGAATCTTTCATAGTAACTAGAGAACTAGCGAATGCAAATAAAATGGGAATACCTTCTGTCTTGTTCAAGATAGATTTCAAGAGAGCATTCGACACGGTAAATTGAGATTTTCTCATTGAAATGTTAAAAGCTAGAGGCTTCCCGACTCCGTGGATTCAATGGATTTTCCAACTTCTTAGGTCTTCCTCCTCCTTTCTAAAAATTAATGGGCAAGAGAGTGTTCCTTTCTTCAATGCGACAGGAGTACGACAAGACGACCCCCTATCGCCGCTTATTTTTTATCTTGTCGTGGACACACTCCAAATGATGATGCAAAAAGCATACACACTCATGAGCCCGCATCACATAATAAGTCGGCAAATGCTACAATTCACGGACAACACGACTTACTTTGCCGAAGCATCACCCAAAAATCTAAAAATTATGATGAAAGTTTTGGGTATGTTTGGCAACATGAGTGGACTAAAAGTCAACAGAGAAAAAATCTCTTTTACTCCTCTCCTCATACCTGAGCAACTACAATCTTTAATTGCCACCATTCTCGAATGTACTAAAAGCGATTATCCCATTAAATTCCTTGGCCTTCCGCTTACTATATGCAAACCGAAAAAACATCTCTTTATCCCACTTCTCAAAAAAATACTAAATCGCCTTACCGGATGGAAAGGACGAAAACTATCATATGGGGGTCAGGTCACCCTTATACAAGCCGTCCTAGGGCCAACTCCCAACTACTACATGCAAGTTTTTACGCTTCCCACGTGGTTCATAAACGAATTCGAAAAAGTAGCGAGAAGCTTCCTATGGAGGGGGGACAAGCCATGTTATGGAGGGCATTTCCTAGTCTCTTGGAAATGATTGGCAAGGCCGAAAGAAAATGAGGGTTTGGGTATTCTAAATATTCAAAGTCAAAACCGAGCTATGCTAGTGAGGTAGTTATGGCAATCAAGGCACATGCCACAGAGCCACTAAGCATCTTCTTCTCCACCTACTATCATTTCGCCTCACTATCCGTCTCTCGACAAATCCCGTCAAGTGACTCTTTCTTTTTGCAAGAACTTCAAGAATTGATGTCAATCCTCAAAGCGTCAACACAAAAAAAAATAGGTGATGGGTCTGAGACTCATTTCTAGATGGATAGATGGCACCTACAAGGCATCTTAGAATTCCTATATCCGGAAATCTTTGCTCTATCAACAAACAAAGATAGCTTGGTCCAAGAGGTAATACAATCGGGGTGGGATTTAAGACCAATGGTGCTATCTAGTAGCCTTAGCCTAGCCACTCAAGCTGCACATCTCCAAGCTATCATCTGCTCAACATCCCTCTCCACGAGTCCATATGTGCTCACATGGAGATGGAACTCAAATGGCAAATACTCATCTAAATCATGCTACAATCTATTCTTCAAAACAAATCTTAAAGCACAATGGAATAGCAAGATCTGGAAACTCAAAATACCGACTAAGGTAAGATTTTTTTCTTTGGTGAACTTCGGTCAATAGATTGCCCACCCAAGAGAATCTTAGCAGGACAACTATACACACGTGCAAGCTATGCACAAATGGAACGATGGAATCCGCAGATCATTTGTTCATACACTGCCCGTATGATAAGTACGTCTGGAATCTATTTGGAGTCATACCGCCGGCCAACGGCACCACCACTCTTCCGTTTTGGGAAAGGACAAGGCATTCCCTCAACAACTAATTGGCGCGAAGAAAATAGGACCTCATATGGTCTGCCACTTGCAGCATCATCTAGAAGCAGCGAAATCAAAGAATGTTCACCAACAAAAGGGCACCACCATCAATATCTTACATGCTAGCATCGAAAGAGGCCGAAATATGGGCGGAGAACTTCTAACCAAAAGGCCTGATAGGTTTAGTTTCTGTAATAGGCTTGGTCATGGAAATTCTTGTAGAAAATCTTGTAGTGCTTTCATCTCTATTTTTGTAATCTTTGGTTTTTGTGGATCATCACCTCAACTTAGGAGGGAAGATCAAGGCTACAACGGCAGTATGTAACAAAACTTTTTATTTTATTTAAAAAAATGAAACTCTCCAATAGGCAATCGTCTGCTCGAGCTTCAAAAAAAAAAATAAAAAAAATAAAAAATAAAAAAAAATATATATATATATATATATATATATATATATATATATATATATATATATATATATATATATATATATATATATCCATTTGCTCAAATAATGAACGTGAGACAAATGAGGCTTCTTCATTCAATCAAAAAAAGTCTTAATAAAAAAAATATTTAGAAATCACAATGAAAAAGAGAACCCCATTTTCATATATTAATGAGAAATGGTGATTGAATAAATACAATATAATTAGATCACTCAATATACTTCATTCATGATTTATCTTTTTGAGCTAATTATGTATAATTAACATTTTTTTTTTCTAATATTTTAGAAAATATATAGTAATTATATTTTATATTACTGTAAGGAAAACTATTTTTTCAAGTTAAATATATTTGATTAGATATTTTTTATATTAATTACAATAATTAATTTAATTTTGTTGTTTATTTTTAAATGTGCTAATCAGTTCATGTATGGTTCACAATTCCAAAATTTTAAAGTATGACCATATTTTCCTTTAACCCTAAACAGGCAAATAGGCTTCAACCGTTCATGCAACGACTAATCAACAATAAGAAATCCACATTTATAAAGAAAAGGCAAATAGCGGAATTATTCGTGACGGTACGGGAAGTGATATTCGCTTTAGAAAGAAACAAAACGCCAACGATAGTGTTCAAAGCGGATTTTGCAAAAGCGTTTGATACTTTAAATTGGAAATTTATTATTAGAGTCCTTAATGATCGGGGATTCCCGTCTAGATGGATAGGGTGGATTGACGCCATCCTAAACTCGACAAAATCCAACATATTAATTAATTGCGAGAGATCCAAAACGATTAAACATACAAGGGGGGTACGCTAGGGAGATGCATTGTCAATAATGCTCTTCAACATGGCAGTGGATGTCCTGCAGCAAATGATGATCAAGAAGTTTGAGAATCGAGGCGACAATTACCTATCATCATTGGTGCTAACATACCAATACGCGGATGACACACTATTTATCATTCGAGCGTCAGGGGAAATTCTACAAAACTTTAAGGTTGTTTTAGATGTTTTTGGCATAATATCGGGTCTCAAAATCAATCGGAAAAAAAGTGAATTTATATCGTTGGCCATGAACCAAATTGACATAAACACGGCTAGTGAAATTCTCCCATGTTAGAGAGGATCCTTCCCTTTGATTTATCTGGGGATGCCTCTAGATATTAAAAAGCCTAATAAGGAACACTACCTACCATTACTCAATAAATTCAATAAAAAATTGGCGGGATGGAAGGGCAGAGTGCTATCAATGGTGGGACGGGCAAGTCTAGTGAAATCGGTTTTAGCATCAACCCCCATTTACCATATGATGGCTTTCCGATTACCAGCGTGGGCGTGGCTAATAGAGGACCTAGAAAGAATTCAGAGAAAATTTTTGTAGCGAGGAGAAAAGGAGTGTCATGGTGGAAATTGCTTGGCGAGTTGGAACACCATGTGCTTGTTGAAAAAAAAATGGTGGTTGGGCCATTAGATCCATGAACTGACAAATGAAGCACTTCTATTACGGTGGATATGGAAATATTGTCATCAAACAGAGTTATTATGGATATGGAAGAACGATATGGCGAATGAAACTGCCGGAGAAAATTAGGGTTTTCGGATGGTTGAATGTGAATAATAAATTACTAACACAAGAAACGAGTGGGATAAATATGTACGGAAGTAGAAAAGAGAGAAGGTTCTAGAGCTTGGTTAAAAGGGTGTGAGTCTTTTTCTTTCTAATTAAATAAAACGTAATGTAATATACGGGCTGTGTGTAATGGATATAAATAGAGTCTATATCAATGAAACCAAGGGCCATTTGGCCCTTATTTCCTTCAAAAGAAAAAAACTCATATTCATAAAGAAAGATTCCTTCATGATGCTATGAAACAATGTTGTTGCTCCGATCTTTCAGTCTAAATTACTTAGTCGCCCTCTTCCCCTTAGGTCACTACAATTTTCACCTCAGCCTGTATGATTCACGAATAGTATTATCTTTTACAATAAGAGATCCAAAAAAAGGAAAAAAAATCTTTAACACACAGAAGGAACACTAAGTAAAAATGAACAATTTGTAGGGGCATTCATGCAAAATCTCCAGTATAATACTATATGGCTTGTAGGGTTTAAGAGTATTTTATTCTTTTAAAGGGCACACATGACACATCAGATATTCCAAGGGGTTCAAAAAAAAAATGATATCCTGTATACATTCAAGGCTTAAGGGCTTCTTCGGATACTCAAGAATTTGTAAGTTTAGGAAAGGATTTTCTTAGGGATCAGGATTTGATATTTGCTATTCCTATAATGTCAGGAAAATATGGGGTAAATGCATGATGCAAGTTTGGATCACTTCAAGGAAATTTTAAGGAAATGTTAAGCTTTTGATAATATCTTAATAAGACATTTCGTAATGAATTAATTACTATTTTTTCTTAGCAAAATTTAATAAAACAATTAATCTTTTAAGAAGAAACAGCTAAAAAATTATTTAATACGACATAACTAAAAAAATTAAATACTGTGAATTCTCAATTTTATTAATATGTGCATTGTTTTTCTTTTACTTAGATATATTGTGAATTAGATATGATATCTTTTATATGTATCAATTAGATATGATATATTTCTTTATCTTATCAGTATTTGAACAAATCAACAACAATTGAACAAATACTAATTGGAAAAAAAATCATCAACAATTGAACAAATCAGAATAATTCGAATAAATAAAAATGAAACATTCAACAAATCAACATACAAAGAAGAATCTTTTAAGAAAAAGTGCATATGCGCATGTATCATATTACATACCCTATTAAATACTAACTGGATCTTCCTTGCAAAATTAAGCATGAAAGTCTTGAATGAGAACCGCCTATACATCAATTGCTCTAAGTTACCCAATTGTGCGATTAAAAGGAAAAAGACAGATAGATGATTGTTCCAAGCTAATTAACTCCCAAATAGAAAACTAAAGAAACAATTTATTCAATTTAAACATCTAAGATTACAACTAAACCTTAATCTGACATTAATTTGCAAGCAAAGAGGAATCTTTCAAAGATATACACAAAAAGAACAAACAGACAAAATATCATATCAATTGAGTCAAAAAAACGCATGGAAAAGCCTCACTTTATTATTTCAGTGCAATCCTACGGGTACTGAGATATCTTTGATCTCTCCATTTGATATTAAAACGCCTTAGCCAAGAAAAGAGATCTTATCATTGCAACGCCTTAACCAGAAAACCTAATTCTAAAACGGCAGAAATGAAGGTGATTAGGTGGAGAGAAGACTCTAAACGGCAACTGGAAAGAATAAGAATATGTATAGGTGGAGAGAAGACTAACAAAAACAAGGGAGAGAGGGAATTAGGAGACGAATTAAATGAGGAGAGAGAAACAACGGTGAGAGAAATTCTTTCCTCGAAAAAAACTGGTCAGTTTTCTTTTCACCCCACTTTCTATACTAATATTCCTAATAAAATTTCCTATCCTAAAGTTTCCCTAAAACTTCCAAAACATGCATCCAAACTTGCATTGGGAATTTTTTCATAATTTTTCCCTATCTTGAAATTTCCTTATATTTTCCTACTCATCCAAACAAGCCCTTACAAATAAAAATTAAGAAATTCTAGGGTTATAACGTAAAATTACCAACACCTTTTACTTTTATTATAGTTTATCAGGTCTACTAACTCGAATCACTTAAAAAGAATCTAAAAAGAACCTCCAATTAGAACGCGACACATGTAAGAACGTGTAAATCGTGTCGTTTGCGAATTCACACTCTCAACAAACTATTTATAAGATCCCTAATTTTTTTCAAAAATGTATATGGGGTGTGCTAGTTTAGGAGTCAATTCACAAGTACGAAATGCCTTAAATCTCAACTAATTAATCAGATATTCGTTCTAGTATTTAGATTCAAAGATTTAAGATGAATTTGTTTTTGAAATAATAAAAGGAAACTAAAAGAAAAAAGTAATATCTTCGATTTTTCAAATATTTAATAAAAGTTAGGAACTTGTATGATAATTTGTTCAAACATGTTATCATGAACCACCAAATATTTCAATCATAAGATTTGCAAAACAAGTTCAAGTGCTTCAAGCTAAAAACACCCAATTAATGATTTAATTTAAATCTAAACACAAATCAACTAATTCAATATCAAATACTAAATCCAATCAAAACTTCAATTAATTAAACAAACTCAACCAAGTAATTATTCATTTAATTGGCCACAAAACATTTGCAATTTATAGATCTTAACAACTTAGCCAAGTATTAAAATCAAATATTCATAAAAAAAATGTTTCATGACAACTTTCACAAATCCCCAAATTAATTCAAACAACACAAGGTTTCAAACAAATTTAAACAAATCATCGCATCCCTACTAAAGATCTACTCACTCATATTAAAAAAAACTCATATTTACACAAGATTTAAACATTATACTCATTCAAGAAAAAGAAGAAGAAATAAGGAAAAAAAAAAATAAGGAGAATAAAATCAAACCCTAAGTGAGGAATCAAGCTAGAACGCCCCCTTCTTGATTAATCTTGCCTCCCCTTCAATCCTTTCTCAAGCTAGAACAAGTATCATTCTCCTTGCAAACATTCAACCTCTCTTTCTCTCTTTAAAATTAGGGTTTTGAGCTTAGATTATTAATGGTGGAAGAAGAAGAATGTGGATGGTGTAGAAATGGTGTGTAAGAATGGATGTGGTAATGGATCATTTAGAGAGAGAAAGGATGGTTATTTTATAGAGAGATTTGACCTAGAAAATATTTAGAAATAGAGTTGTGGGATTAAAATAGAGGCTTGTTCCGGTTTTGATATTGGGTAGTCATTTAGTGGTTAGTTAACATTTCCCCATTCATTTTCTTATTCAAAACCTACTTGAATCAGTCTGTGTGCCAAGAAAACGCGTTATACACTCCTCTCAATTTCTTTTCACCATAGAGTCCTTTATTCTCTCATTCCTGCGTTATAGGGGCGTCGAAGGCTTCCATTACATACATAAATGGAGAGCTGAAGATTCCACGTACTGAGCAAAGGATGAGACGCGTCAGAAGGGCTCCATGCGTCGATGGATGAGTGGCTGAAGTTTCCTCGTACTACGCCTCGACTGACTCGCACTGACGCTTGAAGAAAATGCGTTATGACGCGTGTCATTTTCTGATTCGAGGGAAAGAACAACCTCGTACAGGATTTCGTCTGACGCATCAGAATGTTCTCCAGTCAAAGGCCACCACATGTCTTCTCCTAATCCGAATCTAACTGCTCCAGCCACGTGTCACTTTCTGGTTTGCTGATTTCTGACAGTATCTGCCAAGTGTTAGCCTTTGATTGGCCTAGAAAAAATTCTCGTACACTACTTTGAATAATCCTGGGAAGATTAATGGACACGTGTCTCATTTTGATTGGTTGAAAAAGGGATTTGACCTGGTCAAAGATTGACTTTAACCAGATTAACCAGATCTTGTATTGCATTTTCTAGGAGTTCTAAAATGTTTTTTCTCGCCCATTGGATTCGTCTCGTCGTGCTCTTCGATTTGGTACCCAGTTTGACCCCTTTTGGGGTAGTTGACTTTTGGTCAACTGGTCGATTTTTTGGGTTTGACTTTTCGCCTTTTTGTGGATTTTGTAGGTTTTGACTTTGATGGTTGGTGGATAAGGGTTCTAAGAAAATTGGAGAAGCGTGTGTAGGGTTTTCGCGGAGATTTGTTGAGAATTCGGTTATCCTTAGCCTAGGATTTTTAAATCGGCCATTTATTTGTAGTTGACTTTTTACCAAGTCATCTAAATGTTCTTTTCTTGGTCTTTTTACCTAAAAAATCACAAAAATGTGTATTAAGAATTTCAAAAATAATTTTCATTTGGATCTTCACGTGGAAGAGTCGACTTATTGATAATTGTATTTTCAAAGTAAAAAATAAGAGCATATTTCTAAATTATTTTGTAATTTTCTAATTCAAATTGTAAGTGATACCAACCATCTCAAAATTAAGTTTAATTCCTTTTTTCGCGTACTAAACATTAAGATAAATACACAATACAAATATTCTTCCAACTGGCAAATCAAATACAAAAAATTCTAACTTTACACATATTCAACATATTCCAACTCTGACCATCAATTCAGTTGTCTCTTCATTTTGTACCAGAAAAGAAGAGAAAGTGCAAAAAACTCATCTAAAATCATGATATTTTTGAAGTTATACAAATAGAGTTGCTCATTAAAATAAAACTTGAATATTATGGATTGTGTGAAGAAGTAATGGTTTAATTAACAAGTAAGGGAATATTTCGGTAATATAGAAAAATGAATTTAGGTACTTATAAGTGTATATTAATTATAATAATAAATAATGAAAAATAAAGACAAAAATAATATTTTTTTAATATGAGATAAATTATTATTTTTTATTTTTTATTATGTCTCATTCTATTAAAATAGAAAAAAACATGCAGCGACTCATTTTCATTTATTAAAATAACAAATATTGAAAAATTGAGACACCAAATAATATCATTTCCATTCATTCAAATAATAAATAATGAAAAAATAAAACAAAAAAATAATATTTATTTAATATGAGATAAATCATTATTTTTATATTTTTTATTATGTCTCACTCCATTAAAATAGAAAAAATTACAATTTTTCATTTTTTAATTTATTTGTTCTCACATAATTTTAATTTTACAGTTTGATGTTGTGAATATGACATGTTACATTCATCATCTTATTGTTGTGAATATGACATGTTACATTCATCATCTTATTATCTCATATTCGTTTTTTGATTATTGATCAAAACATAGTTTTCATTACAATTTTGATGAAAACATAGTTTTCCTTTAAATCGGTCGAAATGCAATGAAGGTACCAATTAAAGAACTGTTGCGAGTTGATTCTCATTTTCATGTTGACACCGTTAGTTGCTTTCAATTATTGCTATGCTATTTGTTGTTATTCATCTACTAACTGAATCCCTAAATTGTGTCTAATATCACCAACTAATTGCATTTATATTCGTGCTTTTTATTTAGATATAATTGCCGAGATTTGTTATTAAGTTTTCACTACAATGCTACAAGGCAGAATACTAAATTAATTTATGCTCTTAAACTTTGTTGGCCATAATAATAGATGAAAAATCTCAAATATATGCTTACTTTATGATACAAAGTCATGTAAAGCATTGCATGTATTCGTAACATTGCCTTTATATGCAATTCTAAGAAAAGTGCCCACAAAGAAATATCTCCGCTTATGATGCACAGACATCAAAGTTATACCGTGTATATTCATAATCTTATCTTTATATTATGTAGTTCTTAAAAGAATGACAACACATATCTGAATTCAAAATGCACAAAAATGTGTCAACTACATGTAGTTGTATGTTAAGCTCAACTTACGTATTGTATGGTTTGTTCATATTTTTATTTATTGAAAAAAGTTCATCTAATAACGAAGCGGAGCGAGTTTCTCTCTGATTTAGTTACAAATGTTAAGTTTGCTTCTAACATATAGCACACCAAATTGAACTTATACCATTCTGGTACTAAGTTGTACCAGTCAGTCAATGATTCAAAATCATTGAAATTTTCTTTACTTCTATTTTAATTGAATTAGTGTTTTTTTTTTTCAATAGGTTTCTTGGATGAATGAGCTTGGATGGAGATTTAACCAATATTTTGGGCCAGTATCAACCAAGGAATCCAAAATTCAAAAAATATATATATAAGGAAAGCTGAAAAATAATGTTTTGTAAGAATGAGCCAACATAACAATTTGATGTATTTTTTTTTATATTTAATAAATCAAGTTTACTTCAAATCATCTAAACATCATAAACCATGAGTGATGAATCAAATTTTATATATTCAAAGCATTTGGTACCATAAAAGCTGGACGTCTTTCATGGATGAATGTGAGGTTTCATGGAGATTTAACCAATTAAACATCTAATTTAAGCCCTAATTCATGACTGAAATATATGAATTCTCAAAGCATTTGTTAGCATATATCGTATTTGCATTTGTACCCAAGAGAAAAACAGCATATCATATTTACAATATTAAAAGCTCTTTTTGGAGGAATACATTCAATTCTAGAAGAACTTCAAAGTACATTCATGTCCGAGTGGTATAATATAACATACAAAATCAATTTTACTCGCATATCCATAAACATCACAAAAATTATAAAATAAAAATATTGCAGTACAAATAGAAAAAGATCCAATTTCATACATACGGAATTTGATTCAATCGATTTTGATTGAAACAGCCTCTACTACACCCGCAAGAATATCACATGGACACACAATGTTCCAACATTATATATCCCAAACAATAACCTGAGCAAGAATAACTTGAGCAACAAATAAAGGAAGAAAACAGACAAATCAAAAAAGAAAAAGCAACTGGAAATGATACCAATTCATACAAAGTAAACAAGAGCAACAAATAAAGGAAGAAAACAGACAAATCAAAAAAGAAAAAGCAACTGGAAATGATACCAATTCATGCAAAGTAAACAAGAAACAGTACCAGTTCATACACATAAAAGATGTGATTTTAAGTTCTTCATGCACCCATAGAAAACCGATTGCAGCCATTGTCTTCTTGTCTCACGCACCCACACAAAAGATGATATACTGTTTTTCTTCCTGCACCCAGGCAAAACCTCAAAAGTTTACTTACCCAGGAAGGGGTTCAAGTCAACATCTATGCCAGGATAGTAACCAATTGCAGCCATTGTCTTCTTGTGTCTCCTCATTGAAAACCAAGTAACCGTCACTTCAATCTTACCACACTCGCTGAGAAGAGTCCCCACATAACCCCCAAAGTATCCAGGTGGAAAAAGTAATGGACATGGGGCAAAGGGTTTATTTGCGATGCAGGCAGAGTCATGAAGATTTGCCTCAATCACAAGATATGATGAACAGGGGACAGACAATAACGGCCTGGACAGGGGGATTAAGCCTCCAGGGCTGATAGAGAGACACTCATCGGCATTTTTCTTGAATATCGTGCTCGTCAGATCTGAATGGCCGCCAACGGATGCAGTGATGGTGCCCCATATTTTGGTGGCACTTTCATTCCCGATAAGTTTGATTTCCACTTCGGCAAGCATAGCGGCATCAAATATACTATAGGTTACTGCTACGCAGCCATCGCTCCAAGTGACTGGTTCAATCTGATGCGGGTTCTGGTTCATTTTTTCATAATTAGTCTGGACAGAAAACCATTCTTCACACAAATAATTGTCTCCTTCCTTGAGGAGAATTTCAACAGCAAAACCTTCACAAGGGAAAGTGGCTACAATCGGGCCAATTAGCGGGATGATATCCTGCACTCAATTGTCAATGTGTGAGCATGAGAGAGAGAGAGAGAGAGAGAGACCAACCCCACACGCAATTGTCAGTGGATCTTCTTTTTTTCGCCAAAAAAGGTACGTATCACCTAATGAAGATTGCAGCACAATTTCACCATGGATCTTGCAATGAGACTTTCTGCCTAAATCAACAACACGCACTGAGAAAATTTCTCCATATTGATCCCCACACCCAAATGTGATCTTTTCCCTTCCTTGAGTATTAATCTCCACACGAATCGGTTCCAACGCCTTGTCGTCTTTTGAAGGAGCTGATTCAACGAGGTCACTCTTGCCTAATCCAATGTGTGCAGCTAGATATCCTGTGGGGCTAGAGAGTGTAGATCCAGGGTTGTCATCACACACTTTCAACCTTCCGAGTCCTGTTATTGATACGTCCAGAACCTTGTGAAAGAAAGAAAGAATTAAATAGAAAATGTCAGTTCCCCCATTCAAGCTTAATCATGTAATAGCTACACGAAAAATAAACGACAAGAAAAAGTATTTGGTGCACAAACAGGTAGTCATTGGAATTAAAAGAGTAGCACAAGAATGGAGACAAAATTGTTAGCAATTCTATCGTTGCAGCTCTTTATCTCATCCTAATTACCGGGATTTTTTTTTCTCATAGCTAATATTTCCACTCATGTTTTGTGTTACTCACAAAGCTTGTATCAAACTCTCTTATTTCTGAATTAATTCTATCAAACAGACCAGCCACGCCTGCCCCTCCTTAAAGAAAAGGCTACACACAAAAAATATAGATAAATGAGCTTACACTAGAGGGTGAAACGCCAAATGACCCTTTTAATTCATCGCAATCGTCATCTTCAGGTAAATTTGCGTCCCTTGATTTGATACAAGCCATTGGGGTTCGGGTTAGTGTTCAAGATTAGGTGGAGATCGATTGACACAGAGAAATGTGCGCGGGGGTGGTTAGGCGTAGAGTTAGGGTTGGAGATGGGATTCAGCGAGAGAGGGGGATATGAAATTCCTTTTACGAATTGAGAGAGAGCGAGAGAGGATGGACTCCTTTTATTTGGTTAGGTTAGGGTTATCATTATCGATGGATAGAGAGAGAGAACTGCGATTTGGTTTACGATTAGGGTTCGATGGTCCGAGAGAGAGAGAGAGAGAGAGAGAGACTCGGTTAGGGTTCGATGATCTGAGAGAGAGCGAGAGTTAGGCTGTTTGATGTGCGGAGCAAAGAGAGACATGATAAACATATACTAATATTCTGTGTTTGATTTAATAGACCGTGAAGGATTGTGAGGTCTCGTTTGGATCATTTATTCCTCTTCTGATGTCTCGCTCGCTAGAGATGAGAGACATCACTCATGTCCCGCTCTCTCTTTCCTTCTTTATTCATTTTCGCGCCAGAAGCTTTCTTCCCCTCTGTTCTTTTTTTCGTTTCCCCCCTGAAACTCGCCTCTTGTGCGTAGTTTTGTCGTGCTCCTCTCCAAGCTTATCGAACTTTCTCTTGTGCGTAGCTTTGCCGTGCTCCTCTCTCTTGTGCTTCACTGTGCTGCTGCTCCCCTCCATCAACGAGGTACCCCTCTCTCTCTCTCTCTCTCTCTCTCTCTCCCCCTCCCCCCTTCCCCCCGATTATGCTTCTTCTAAGCAAAAGTTTGATTCTCATTTTTATTTGTAATCTTGATTAGGATGAAAAGTTTATGGAATCTATTGCACTCTAATCTAATAATAATTTGTTGCGGCTAAGATATTCGATGAAATGACTAAGTGAGATTTAGAAATAATTTAACAATAAGTCACAACACTCATATTGATGCACTCTAATCTTTTATTGTAATAATGTTTTTATTTGTTTATAATGTTTTAATTTGTTTTTCTTTTGTAGGTTTTTTAAATGGATCCATATGACGGTGAAGGAGTCGGAAGTGGTGGCGAGGAAAACGAAAGTGATGAAGACCTTAAGCGAAAAAAAATTGTTTGTTTTATTGCGGCTCTCACCACTATTCTATTAATACGTCATAGGCAAAAGCAAAAGGCAATGATGCTTTGTCGAGTACCATCACGTATGAAAATTTTGGAAAGAAATAAGTACCTCAAAAGGTTGATATACGATTCGGATGTGGTATGCCTTGATATGTTCCGCATGAAAAGGGATCTATTTTTTCTTTTGTGTGAGAAATTACAAAATAAGGGATTATTGCGGAATAGATCGGATGTTAGTGTTGAGGAGCAAGTAGCAATGTTTTTACATATCATTGGCCATAATGTTCGGAGTAGGGTTATTAGGACCCATTTTTTTCGATCTACCCAAACCATTAATAGATATTTTTATGAGGTACTTCATGCAATTGGCGAGTTGCAAAGAGAGTACATTAAACCGCCAAAGGCCGAAACATCTAACGTAATAAAAAGAAATCCCGCATTTTCCCCATTCTTTGATAATTGCATAGGGGCTATTGATGGAACTCATATTCATGCTTCTCCTCCAACAAATGAATCTGCGGCATTTCGGGGCCGTAAAGGCTATCCGACTCAAAACGTGTTGGCTGCGGTAGATTTCAAGCATCGTTTTCTTTATATTCTAGCTGGTTGGGAGGGTTCGGCGCATGATGCCCTCGTGTTAAAAGACGCAATCGAGCGTGAAGACGGCATTCCCTTACCGGAGGGGAAGTACTATTTGGCCGATGCGGGGTACTCGACACGTCCAGGATTTATTTCCCCATTTCGTGGTGTACGGTACCATTTGAAAGAGTTCTCAAATAATCCACCGTTGACGGATAAGGAGCTTTTCAATCATAGACACTCGTCATTACGCACAACCATTGAGCGAGCATTTGGTGCATTAAAGAACTGTTTCAAAATTTTAACCTCTCGACCTTTCTTTCCATATCCCAAACAAGTAGAGATTATTATGGCATGTTGCATAATTCACAATTTTATAATCACTCATACAAATGGACCAGATAGTTTTGTACCTACTATTGAGGAAATTGAAAATGCGGATGAAAACGATATAGGAGAAGCTCCAACATCAACTTATAGACGACAAAGGACAACTAGAGAACAACAACAAGATGCGAGAGAGTGGGTTGCTATTAGAGATAATATAACGAGGCAAATGTGGGAGCATAATGGTCGTGGTTAATTTTCGTGTATCTTAATGTAATACTTTCTATTTTTTGGACCATTTTAAATTTAGTATAACTTGTGTTAATTTGATGGTTTTATTTTGTGTAATATTAGGGTTTAGTTTTAGTGGAACTATGTCATTTTGGTGTTTTTATTTTGTTATTTATGAAAATATTTATGCTTATCTCTTAATATGATTAGTGTCACTTTTATTAATTTATATGTAAATATTATCTTTTGTTTTATTTATTTCTCGGTGTAGAGTTTTATTTTGAGTTGATAATTTTTGTTAGAATTATGTTATGAATTAGTTAACTAATAATATACACATATTTCTCAAAATATGTGTATACTGAGAATACGATAACTTATATCTTTAATATGTTTATTTAGTGTAATTTTTATGTTTTGTATGACATAGCATGAGATGTTTTGTATTTTTTATTGTTGCGATTTATGTTTAAATTCTTTTAAACATAATATTTGTAACTAATTCATATATATTTCCTAAAAAAAGATATAAAACTAAACATAAATCATTTGCAACTACTTTTCAACTTTCCTTCACATCAAACAAAAATTTTCACTTTCCATTATCTAAGAATCTACCACATCAAACAACGCATATAAAAACATAGATCCTTCATCTATCCTACCTTCATTCCACTGTCCTAGTATGTCTGGGTATGTCCTAGTATGTCATCCATATCAAACAGCCCATTAGGGTTCGATGGTCTGAGAGAGAACGAGAGCGAGAGAGAGACACTCGGTTAGGGTTCGATGGTCTCAGAGAAAGCGACTCGGTTAGGGTTAGAATTGGTTAGAGCGAGAGAGAGGAATTCGGTCAGTTGATTGAGTCGGTGGGATGAAGGTTCCATCAGGAATCAAGTCCCCATAGATCTCCATTTGGGTCCAATGTCGGAATCCGAAATACCGGTCGGGAAAGAAAGAGCTATCAATTTTGTACATGTGGCACGCATTGACCAACATGGCCGGTGAAAAACGGGAATGCATTATGTCATACAATGGTGATGACTGTGAGTACTCGGCGCAGGCTATTCAACGATTCCGTGCGATTCTATCGTTCAAAATTCGGAATAGGAATTCTTCCTAATGATAATGAGATACCGCCAGCAAAACCCTTTCACGATGTGTTATTACGTGATGGAGATTATGCTTTAGTTGTTAGAATGAAGAAGAAAAATTTGTACGTCGTCGCAGTTCGTGAAATTAATGAAGAGAACTGGATTGAATTCAAACCTGAAGACGACAATCAGGTGCTTGATGCAAACTCGGAAGAGCTACCTTTTACAGGTCAGTACGTTAAGATGTCGCTGTTTGTAAAACCTAAAGATGTATCTTTTGGAAAATTGTCCATTAAAAACGCGTTAGTTGGATTAACCAAGTTATCACAACAGAAAACTCGTCTTTCCGATATAAAAGGCCAAGGCATAAAAAAAAATGGGCAAAATGGCTATTCATCATTATTGTCATGACTAGTGAGTGCGCACGATTCGATACAATTTTGGAATTTCTAAATAAATGTGTTACCGGAGAAGCATAACAGTTTGGAAGCGCAAATATGAAACTTGTGCGCAACTGGGAGATCGTCTCACAGAATTTAGCACGTAGTACAGAACTGCTGGATGAAGAACAAAATGAAAGTTTGTTAAGGACTTTAAAATTAGCCTTGCAAATTTCAAGAAACTGAGTTTGAAATTTAGTCCCGTATCTCAATTTATTTTGTTAAAAAAAATTATATTAGAATCGTGCGGATCTGTCTCTTTTTCGCCAGATCTCCCTGAAATCTCTTTTCCGTGACAGATCTTCTCAATTTAGCCTTTAGCTCCCTTTCAACTTCCTCTATGGATATGTATCTCTTTGATCTAGCCATTTCTTTCTTCCGAATTATATATATTGTTTTTATCTATATATATATATATATATATATATATATATATATATATATATATATATATATATATATATATATATTGTCCGATTTATATATTGCTATAGATATATATTGTTATATCACCAATCTATATATTGCTTTTATCTGAATTATATGAATTGTTTTATCGAAAGTTATACTATATATATGTATATCTTGTTTTTTTGTTTGATTTATGTATTGCCATATATATACTATTTGTTTGAATTATATATTGTTATATGAATTGTATATCTTTTTCTTTCTGCAACATACATTTTTACTCTCATGTACTTTCTTCGATTGTATTATTGTAATTTAGTTATATTTTTTTTCCTCTGCAATATATCTTTTTTTACTCTCAATATAGTTTATATAATATTGTGTATGTTTTAGTTTATATAATATTTTGTATGTTTCTACTCAATATTTATGTTATATTTTTCTTCTCATTATTTCTCTTCACTATAACTTATTTTACTCTTATTATTTTATATAATAATGTTATTTATTTTTTCATTGTTTTTATTATATTTTCTTTTCCGTAATATACATTCTTATCTAGTACCTTTAACATTTGTAAAATTAAAACTCGTGGCGTGTGAAAGTTTATGGAGTTGCTCGCGACGTTTTTAACAAATTATTTTTATGTTCATTTTACATGCTAAATAAAAAATAAGGGAAATTTACAAAAAACCCCCTATCTTTTCTGAATATTACAAATAACCCCCTATATTTTCGTTTATTACAAATAACCCCCCTCCATCCATTTTTGCATCCATCTAAAGTTTAATTTTTTAAAAATGACCAAAATACCCTCACCTAAAAGAAAATAAATTAAAATAAAATAAATTAAAATATAACAAAATAATTATTTAAAAAATAAAATTAATTCAAATAAATAAATTGTAAAGAATAAAAATGAATAGAAAAAGTTTAAAAACAAAAATAATTAAACAAAATAAAAAAATATTATTAAAAAAATATTCAATAAAAATTAATTAAAATAATAAATTAAACAAAATAAAATAATTAAAGAGCTAGAAATAATAAAATAAAAATAGAAATAATTAAATAGAAAGCAAAAAATAAAAAAATTAAATAATATTAAATAATAATTATTATTATTGACACATGAAATCCTCATTATCGGTGGTGGAAGTTTATAGAAACTGCGGGTGCATGCGGCGCCCCTCCCCCAAATTTTTTTTTTTTTTGCACTATTGATATATCTGCTCTATCAAAATCTTTGGGAGGAAGGAGGGGGGACATGCCGCATGCACCCCCGGTTTCTATAAAGTTTCACCACCGATAATAAGAGTTTCATGTGTCAATAATAATTATTATTATTTAATATTATTTATTTTTTAGTTTCTATTTAATTATTTGTATTTTTATTTTATTATTTCTAGCTTTTAATTATTTTATTTTGTTTAATTTATTATTTTAATTAATTTTTATTGAATACTTTTTAATACTTTATTATTTTTATTTAATTATTTTTTAAATTTTGTTTATTTATTTTATTCTTTAAATTTTATTTATTTTAATTAATTTTATTTCTATTTAATTAAATTTATTTTTAAAATAATTATTTTGTTATAGTTTTATTTATTTTATATTTATTTAATTTTTATTTAATTTCTTTTAGGTGAGGGTATTTTGGTCATTTTTAAAAAATTAAACTTTAAAAGGATGGAAAAATGGATGGAGGGGGTTATTTGTAAAGAAAATATTTCTGACAGGGGGTTATTTGTAATAAACGAAAATATAGGGGGTTATTTATAATATTCAGAAAAGATAGGGGGTTTTTTGTAAATTTCCCAAAAAATAAATATGTATATATTATATTATTTTAATTATGCATTTATCTAAGCTTACTATTATACTAACATGAATAAAGGCTCGATGGCCCAACGGTCCAAAATTATTAACCACTTCTACGAAGTTAAATTTTCCAAAACCCCTCAAATATTTCTGAATTTATTTAATTACATAGTTTGTTGGAGCACATGTAACATTTGGAAGTTATGAAGGGGTATACAAATAATACGGCATTTTTCTCGTATTTGCTAGATTATTAATGGAAAACTATATTTTGGGCACCATTATTAATCCAACGAATCGAATACTTTGGATCCATCGTGCCTAGAAGTATCTTCTATTTTCTTGACTGAACTTTGGGAAACCTCCAGAAGCAGCATGGTCCTCAGCCCATCTCTTCCTTCCCCTATAAAATCCTCTCCCTTCTTCATATCCTTCCGCTCATAATCGAAACCAAAAACTCAGTTCACTGAAACTAAATCGAAATTCTTTCTTCATCTTCTTCAAAATAACAGAGGATAACATCAAAAATGTCAATCACAAGGTGGGGCAATGCTTTCGATCCATTCTCCCTCGGCTTGAGGATCCCTTCCAAGGTTTCCCTTTCAACAATAACAGGAGGGGCGCTCTCTCCTTCCCCTCTGAGACCTCCACCGTTGCGTCAGCTCACTTCAATTGGTAGGAAACGCCAGAAGAACACGTGTTCAAAGCTGCTTTGCCGGGGATCAAGGAGGACGAGGTGAAGGTGGAGGTGGAAGAGGGGAATGTACTCCAGATCAGCGGCCAGCGAACCAAGGAGAATGAGGAGAAGACGGACACTTGGCACCGTGTGGAGAGGAGCAGCGGGCAGTTCATGAGGAGGTTCAGGCTGCCGAAAAATGTGAAGATGGATGAAGTCAAGGCGGCGATGGAGAACGGAGTCCTTACTGTCACTCTGCCCAAAGAGGAAGTTAAGAAACCTGAAGTGAAATCCATTCAGATCACTGGTTAGACAAGAGAAGTAGGTTTATATGATAAGTAAGACTTAATGTTTTGTTCTTGAGTGATTGGAGTGTGGAGTTTGGTCTGTGTTTAGTAGTGTGTGTGTTCTGATTTGATATGATTAGTGTTTGTACTAGTTTGGGCTTTGTGTAATGCATGCTTTAATGTGAAACAAATTATGTGTTTTTTTTTCTGAAAGGTAGCGAAATAAATTATGTTAATTGTTGAATACTAGAGAGGACCTCGCTCTCCCCTTCGGTTTGCTTAATTTTAAGTTTAAAAATGTGTTTGGAAAAAAAGATTACTTGAGTAAAAACTGATTACTAATGAAAAGAAAATTACAAATTAATAGACAGAACAATATTCACAAAGTTTTGATGAGTGAAAAGAAAAATTATAAACATGAAGAATATGGACAATTTTGTAGAAAATAGCAGACTAAAAAGGTATTTTTGCTCATGGAGACATCACAATTGGGCGGTATGGTTAGATCCTCCTTAGGTCTGTCAAATGAGAGAGAAATTGAGAATACAAATTTGTTGAAATAAAAAGATCTTTTCTTTTTTTTAGAAAAAATTAGTTATGAAAAAATTTGTCATAGTCGAATGTCCTCATGCATATACTCTCTTTACTAATTTCATTTTCCGCCGGTTATCACTCAATATATTAGTATGATTTTTTTTTCAAGTATTAGATGTTTATAGTTTGAGTCGTACTGCCCGACTCAATGACTAAAACTTCATCTTAATATATTACTAAAACGTTGAATTGTACTAATTATGTATTTGATTGAACAAAATAATTGTGATAATCTAGAATTTTAATATAGTTAAATAATACACAAAGGATTTATTCATAATATTGCTTTTTCTAGGGTCTAATATGCAAATTGCTAATAATATAATATTTGGGTTCACTATTCAAATACAATGAAATATCCATTTGTTCCTATCTTCTAAAACCGTGGCAATTCATGCGTGCACTCACAATACCATGTTAGCCTTGTATTTTCATCTACATCAAAAATATCTATTCATTCCTATCTCAGTTGGAGTTCTGTCGAGATATTATCTGTTATACAAGCTTGTATTCTTATCCTACTATAAACGGGGCATACTTTCATCAATTGAATGCACGCATGATCTGATCAATTTTTACATCCATGTCCCCTATAAATAGGACCCTTTCGTTCCACTCGGACAACCATCACACAAACAAAAATATACACTCAAATATTAGTTATGCTATATCTGTGAGTCTAAGTGATGCAGTATAAAGAGATTAGGAAAGTATAAGAAGACTAATGAAGAAGAGGATATTAGGAAGGTATAAAAAGACTAATAAAAGAGATTAGGCTCAAAGGTATTGTCGTTATTCCGAATATATTATTATTTACTTATTGTAAATCTTCGTCGTAATGATATTGTTTATCACAAACCCCAGCCATAATAATGCTTCCGTATAGCTTATTAATATTATTGTAAATATTATATGTTAAATTTATCGTATCACATTAATCGTCATGTTATCATTATATTCAATAGTTAGGATCATGTCGATATTATAACTGGTAAATCTAAATGTGCCATCATAATGCCAAAATCCTAAACTAGATAATCTTCCTAGATTAATGTAGATACTCTAGAAAATAATTAGCCATCCATATTAATTCAATATCTACTGGAGAAACAGTTGTTGAGCTAGAGATATCGTCCAAAGGCAAGCAATAACTCTATTTTTCTAAAATTGGATAATATAATATTTATGATATTTTGCATGCAACCACTTTGTTTTAAATAACAAGATCTATTGCAAGCAATCACTCATATTTTCTATATATCGAATGATATGTTATTTCGCAAGATGCCACTCTTCTTTCCTATATTTTAGATAATATGATATTTCACAAAGATACAATGTAGCTAGAATGTAGCTAGTATGAAGAATATTATTTTTACAGAAAATATCTCGGTTATATGTATAATTGACTAGTCACGTAGTAGTTTTGCCCAGTTGGGCGCCTCACGACATACAGATGTCGTGCAGTGTTGTAGCTCTGCAGAGTGCCATGTTTCTAGTTAAACAGCGAGTAAGGAATTACCCCTCTAGGGCAAGGAGGAAACTGTGGTCGTCTACGCGTAACCAAGAAATAATTATGTTAGCTGAGATAGATTATTTTATGTATAGAAGTGAATATTACATTCACTTTAAAATAATTATTTTATGATTACTTTCTTAAGATATTTATTATGAATGGCAAGCTTTTAAAACTAATAATATATATTTTATGATTAATTCGTAAGATATTTTTATACTACCAAGCTATTAATAAAGTTATATATATATATATATATATATATATATATATATATATATATATATATATATATATATATAGTATTTTGTAAGTCTTGCTGAGTTAGGAGAATTTCTATCTCATTCGATTCTCCACAAATATTTTATGCAGGATTCAGATCGACATCTCAATAGGTTAATTCATGGGATAGCTTGTATAGCCAGAGAGTGGATTCAGACACTTATTTGTAGTTGTATAGGATGTGTAGTATCGAGATTGGAGCCTATCATCTTTAGTGGGATCTTTTATGTTTAGGCTTTTCTGAGAGGAGTGTGATAGTTGGCAAATAGCAGGGTTTCGACTTGTAATTGTACTCAATCTTTATATATATATAAAAAGTTCAGTTGCTCCATTTCTATTCTACAATTGATGCTTATTTTATTATCTTGCATATATGTAAATTAAGAGCTTATAAAAGATTTTTAATTATATATTTGCGGCAATTGTCACGTACTTTATATGAAAAAAAAAGGAGAAGAAAATTATTAGAATTTTTGGGTCGTGACAATAATAGTCTTAATAATCAAATGGACTCATGTCATAGTAGTTAATTAAGTGTAAAATCCAATAATTCATAGGTTATGATTCAAATATCCATTTGCTCAAATAATGAACGTGAGACAAATGAGTCTTCTTCATTCAATCAAAAAGTCTTCATAAATTTTTTTTAGAAATCACAATGAAAAAGAGTACCCCATTTTCATATATTAACTAGCTTCTGGTACATGCTTTGCACGCGCCAGTTATTACTATTACATATTAAAATTAATTATTATAAAATTGTTGTGAGCTAATATAAATTCAGTTATATAGTTTTATTTTATTTTTCAATTATTGTATGGCTGATAACAAATCCTATGATAGTTAGATTATTTTTGTTAAATATTAATATATATGTTTAAAAATCCAAAATGAGTCCATATTCTTATATTTGTATCCATATAATATCTTAATTACTATATTCGTATCTATATAATATCTGAATCTAATCTACATTCGGATGCTCTTCGTATTAATAGAATGTGATGTATTTGTATGTTAATATTCATTTAAATATCCAAAATGAATTCGTATTCGTATTAATATTTGTATAAAAGCTGAAGAGAATCAGTATCCAAATACTCTCCATATTTGTAAATGCGCTCATTCATATATAAATATCTTTGTTTGTAGATCTAAAATAATTATGTATTTGTATTCGTATCTAGTAATATTTGGAGTGTATTCGTATCTTATATCCAAAAATATTCTATCTCCGGATGCTATTTGTATTCATATAGTGTAATCCATTTGTATGTTAATATATACGTTTAAATATTTGAATTGAATTAATATTCATATTTGGTAGTATCCGAACAATATTCGCATCCATATAACATTTAAACCAACTTTGTATCCTCATGCTATCGTATTCGTAAAATGTTATAGATTTGCATATTAATATATCCGTTATCCAAATCGTATTTGTATAAGATATTCGTAATTCTTATTCTTACTAATATATAAAGCTTATGATTTGGGGCTTATTTGACCGGTGTCCCTTTAAGAATTGATAATGATCCCCAATTTGCACCCAATTAATTCTCCACATGTATTCTCATTTGATAAGTATCTCCATTTTGAACCCAACAAATATATCTATCTTTTATAGAATTTAATAAGGATCCCCAATTTGACCTCAATATTGATTCTCTCTCTCAATAATTATTTTTATTTTTAAGAAATATTTTAATTTATTAAGTTACAATAAGAAGTAATAATATAATAAAATATTATTAATTACGGAATTATCTTTTTATATATAAAGTTTGAAAAAAGTTCTTTCTGTGACATGTGTCTATTTTGCGTTGTAGTCATTTATCAATCGGCATTGCGTCGCGAGTCATATTCAACCCGTTAAGACAAGTTTGTTTATTTATGATTCTTAATGGCATTTCAAGTATTGGTTTTATGTATTGAGTTATTACAAAATAATAATAATTCATATAACTAATTATACATGTTATTTCTAAAAAGATAAATATAAAATTTCTCAAAAAAAAAATATTAGAAGTATTAATGTCACATATATGTATGTATATATATTTAAGATATGATTTCATTTACAACCAAAATATATCTCGGTTTTAATCATACAATTTAAAATCATTATTCATTTATCAATTAACTATTGCGTGGTTAGTCATATTCACCAACAATTATGGTCTTAAAATTCCGAACATTATTATCTATACTATGATGATCATATTTTAGTAGTAGTATGAGTTGTTATAAACAATACAAATTAAATTATAATTGATATATCATAATTAAATAATTTATATTCACTACAATGATCCAAATTATATTTGAAAAGAGGCTAAAATATCATGTATCTAAAAAAATTATTTTTTTCATGCCTTCTCGGCAAATATTGAGTATTGACAATATTTTGCGTTAAAGGAGTGTATAATCTACAAATATGATATATATATATATATATATATATATATATATATATATATATATATATATATACACCTTAAATTTTAACGTATACTACATGAAAAAAGAGCCCTACTAAAATAAATATGTAAAAATTTGCAAAATCTCAAATTATTAGTTGTCCAACAAATTTCATGTTTATCACACCGTTGTTATTTGTATGATTTTTTATGATTTAAATCACGAGTGATAAATTATTATTTTTTCATGTTTAATGCAAAAATATTATAAAATAGAATAATTGTGATAGAAAAGAAATATAGCATGAATATAGTAACATTCATATTTGAATCTATCTTAAATTATAAACATGCATTATCCAAGATGATTATAATAGTAAATATCATGTAAATCTCTTGTGTTCAATATAAAAAAAAATAACTACAAAATTGAAAATTATGCTGCTAAATTATGAAATATATGACAATTATTTTTACCAATAAAACTGTTACTACAAATGAACATCCATGTCTCTCGAGCTTAGTTATGGATGGTATTTAAGGGCAATATTCTTTCAAATCAAATAAGTTTTACTTGCACTTATTGGTGATATTAACATGGAATATAAGTATATTGTTATCAACATGAAACATTCACTTTTAGCAATAAGTTCATTTTATATCTTTGTTGTTACTTACCTTCTCTTATACTTTTGTACAGTTTAATTAATTTTTTATGTTAACCAACTTTTAAGATAAAATAGCCTTGAAAATTATTATTTTTTGCATGAAACTTATATTAACATAAGCTTTAAACAAAATATATGCTAATTCTTGAAATGTATATTGACAATACTATATTAATTAGAGATTAAAAAAATGTTTTGATCTTTAAAAAAAATTATTTGAACAATATTTTATGTCATTTTGTTCATTGAATATTTGTTATTTTTTGTTGAAGTGTAAATTTTGGATGAAAAGTAGCCAGTAAATTTTGCTTAAATATTTTCTCCTATTGTTAGCTACTAACTAATTTATTGACATTACTTTTTCATCTTATTTTTTCAATTAGTGACTTTCATCCATTTCTGCTGGTTTCATAAATAAGTGAAGATTCCAAAATAGCCCCCTCATTATTAACAAATTCAAAAAATAATTATTGTCCTTAATCTGCAAGCAAGCTTTTAGATGTGGTTGAAATGACTGTTATTAATGTTTGTTAGTTGCAAGTGCAAGTGTAATTTTAAAAGAGAACAAAATAATTAATTTACATATAAAACTGTGTTTAATCTTTGGAAACATGCAGGGATTTTATGCAAATTTTAATATAACACTATTAGTCATAATGTAGGAGCCTGTCCGCAAATTTGATTTGAGCATGACATGGACTCAACTCTTAGGGTGCGTTTACTTCGTGGGAAAGTTGAACTTTCCTAAGAATGTTGGGGCATTGAAATCATATTATCATGTTTAATTTAATATGAGAATCCTACGTGACAGAAATATCACATTCCCATAACAAAATGATATTACCACATTTATGAGAATGTAATTCCCACGAAAAATGATGGAAATGTTACATTCCCATGTTTATTATCAAAATATCCTTATTTGTTATGTTATTTATTATTTACATTAATATGATTATCATTATTTTATTATTTTTATTAATTATAGAAATAAAATATAACTAAAAAATAATAATAATAATAATAATAATATTAATAATATTTTAATATTTAAATTTAGAAATTAAATTATATGTTGTAGTTATTAAATATTTATTCAAAAATGGGTTGTGAATTTTCTTTTTCTTAATTTATTGCAAAGTTTTTATGATTTAATTAAAAAAATACAATTCAACTAAAATAATACTAAACATACAATTTTATAGAAAAAAAATTATTTAGAAATTATGTCATATGGAGTTAGTAAAATTTTATAATTAAATATGCTTGATTTCTCATACTAGTATCAAGGACATATTAGTCATTTCATATTTAAAAATATTTTAAATAATTAATATGAACAAGAAATATGAGTCGGACCTACTCCTGCCAATTCGTCTCGATGTGACTTTTTCCTCAAAGTAACACTGTTTTGAAAAATAATTCAACAGATAAAGCACTATTATGAAAATAATTCAGCCACTAGCAGGAAATAGTAAATAGTAATTTTTTTTTACTAGTTCTTTTCACATTAAGCATATCATATGGGACCAAGAGTCAATCAAACGAAAGAAAATTGAAGGATGAAGTATCAAATTCTATAATTGTAACATATCAAAATTACAATAAATAAAGAAGGGAAATTTACAAAAAACCCCCTATCTTTTTCGAATATTACAAATAACCCCCTATATTTTCGTTTATTACAAATAACCCTCGTCGAAATATTTTCTTTACAAATAACCCCCTCCATCCATTTTTCCATCCTTTTAAAGTTTAATTTTTTAAAAATGACCAAAATACCCTCACCTAAAAGAAATTAAATAAAAATTAAATAAATTAAAATAAATAAAACTATAACAAAATAATTATTTTAAACATAAATTTAATTAAATAGAAATAAAATTAATTAAAATAAATAAAATTTAAAGAATAAAATAAATAAACAAAATTTAAAAAATAATTAAATAAAAATAAAAAAGTATTAAAAAGTATTCAATAAAAATTAATTAAAATAATAAATTAAAAAAATAAAATAATTAAAAGCTAGAAATAATAAAATAAAAATACAAATAATTAAATAGAAACTAAAAAATAAATAATATTAAATAATAATTATTATTATTGACATATGAAACTCTTATTATCGGTGGTGAAACTTTATAGAAACCGGGGTGCATGCGGCATGTCCCCCCTCCTTCCTCCCAAAGATTTTGACGAGAGCAAGTATATATCAATAGTGCAAAAAAAAATTTTGGGGGGAGGGGCGCCGCATGCACCCGCAGTTTCTATAAACTTCCACCACCGATAATGAGGATTTCATATGTCAATAATAATTATTATTATTTAATATTATTTAATTTTTTTATTTTTTGCTTTCTATTTTATTACTTCTATTTTTATTTTATTATTTCTAGCTCTTTAATTATTTTATTTTGTTTAATTTATTATTTTAATTAATTTTTATTGAATATTTTTTTATTTTGTTTAATTATTTTTGTTTTTAAACTTTTTCTATTCATTTTTATTCTTTAAAATTTATTTATTTGAATTAATTTTATTTTTTAAATAATTATTTTGTTATATTTTAATTTATTTTATTTTAATTTATTTTCTTTTAGGTGATGGTATTTTGGTCATTTTTAAAAAATTAAACTTTAGATGGATGGAAAAATGGATGGAGGGGGTTATTTGTAATAAACGAAAATATAGGGGGTTATTTGTAATATTCAGAAAAGATAGGGGGTTTTTTGTAAATTTCCCAATAAAGAATGCGTAACAAAAATATTTCCCTGTGATAAATTGATTCCAAATAATCACATTTTTAGAAATGTGATTATTATGGTAATCTCACATGATAAACGCTCCCTTATTCTTCAGCTTGACTTATTACTTTTAAGCTGAGCCGAATTAAACTTTCCTGCACATGGTATACAACTTAGTACTATTCTCACTTGACTGTGGGTCCCACTTGGAAATATTATGTGTTAAAACTTAAAAGTTATAAGATTCAAGGTGTATGCGAACCGCTTTCATATAGAAAAAAAATTTGTTAAATTGTCTTCCCATGGAGCACGCGTTTTCTTCTTTTGATTATATTAGCATGAACTTGGCTCATCTAAACTACTCATTATAAGAGTATTGCTGTACGTGTGGCCTGTTAAAATATCAATTACTAATATTAAGCTGCGTAAGGGTGTCAATAGATACCCATAATTCGATAACCTAATTTGAATCTGAGTGAATGGATTCGAATGTGGATCGAAAAAAATTTATTCGATAGTAAAATGGATTCGTATTTGACTTTTTAAAAAAGATCCGCTAGTTTAATGAATGTGTATTTGGATCTTGGAAGATCTGAATCCAAAACCCGATATAAATCCGACAATTAATATATAGTAAATATATATATGTAACAACAAAATAATAAATGCGAAAATATCAGCTAGAAATCACGTATTTTTATGATATATATATAAGAAATTAATTAGAGTGAATATTTGGCAAGAAAAAATGGGCAATAAATCACGTATAATATGAGATTTACTCATTTATAGTTTTCTTTTAAACTTGATGACATGATCCAAAATCCGATCCGAAACCCGTTTCGTTAATGGATTTGACTTCACGTATGGATCTTTGTTTTCTTAATGGATTTGGATTCGCATTTGAATCTTTTGAATTTAAATTAGATCCGCATGTGGAAACTACCTGAATCCGACCAGAAACCGATCCATTGACACCCCTAATTAAGCAACCAGTTGTAAATTATTCATTGGATTTTGAGTGGGTCCGAGCCACATGTCAGTTTTCTTTTGGGTGAGGGAAGAAAAAGTGCATAGAGGAATCTCCTTTTATATATCTATATAAATAGATATATTGGGTATTCAGCATAAATATATCATTTTGAATGCCAAAATATTATTTTTATTGTCAATATATATTAATCTTAATGGTAATTAATATATTATTTTTAATGTTAATATATTATTTTCAGTATATTATATAGTTTTCAATGTCAATTTTTTCTGTAAGTCGTTATTTAATTTTTAATGACATGGGATCTGTACTCATTTGAACCGTGATCTGAATCCGAACGACTCAAAAGTTAGAATAACATGGACCCAATAAACCCAACACCAGAATGACAAAATGCGAACGATCAATGTTATAATAAGCAATTGTATTTTATTTTATTATTTTGTAGGAGGGGTATTTTCATAATTTCAAAAATAATTTATATGTTGGGGAATAATAAAGTGTATCTCAATAAATCATATGCTTTAAATAATGAATTTAGAAATTTGAATCATAAAAATCTGAGGTGTATTTTGAAAGTTATGATTATTTTAACTTTGAGGGACTAAAGTGCAAAAATGGCATTATAAATTAGTTGTTTCCTTTCTTTTCTTGAGCGTTCAATTTATATAGCGTTAGTAAGTGCTAAAATTTTGGATCTGATTTAATTTGGAACTTAAAAGGCATTATCTGAGTCTGTGATTAATTTTCTGAGTAAATGGATAATTGATGGCCAGGCTGTTACGATCATTCTCATTTAAATCCTAGCAAACCAAGTTTTGTTCTTTTCATTCTCTCTCTCATCTCTTTTTGCCTGGTCATTCATGAAAGACAAAAGACAAGAAATTATCCTTTTTCTCTCCTTCAATTAGTTTGTGAGTGTACAACATAGTGGATCTCACTAGAAGAAGTGGAGACGGTGTACACGGATCGGTTCTAGGCAAATCATTGTTGCTTCTCTTCACTCTCATATCTGAAGCAATCTCCCCTCTATTGTTTTTAGTATAGTGAGTCTTTCTCACCTTATCATTTATTTATTCTTTTAGATTGGATAATTAGAAAATGTTGCATGCATCCATTTAGTTAAACTAATAACTATTATGTCATTATGGATCTGTTATCAAATTAAAGGAATGATATTTTATCAAAATAAATTTGAGTAGCTAATTATATACATATATATATGTCATGAATAGAAAATATTAATTTTAATAAATAAATTTATGAATAGGGTATTATGACACTATTTTCTTATAATATATTATGACAAATTAATATCAGAATTCTTATTATCTACTAGATAATTCGTATTTATGCTAGTATGGTATATTTAAAGTTTTTAACAAATGAAATCTGAACCTTTAATTTGAGAAACAAAAATATTGTTTTCATAAAATCTGGAATTTATAAAATTGGGACTGGGAATACTGTTTTTGAGAGAATCTGAAATTTCGTGTACTCTTATAAAGCTGGAAGTTCAATTCCGATTTAATAAGGAAATTTGTTTTAATCATGTCTTTCTAACCATTACTTCAAAGTTCACGAATAAATAGTCGATTTATATGTTTAGGACATTTCTGACTCATTGGCATTATTAGTTTCTGCATTTAAGGTCATAAAGTATTTTTCCGAAAATAATCAGATTAAGTGAGCATGTCGATTCGAAGTTTGAGATCGATTAGTAATGAGTATTAATTAAAATAATTAGATTCGCGTGAGGAGGAGTTCATACTAGAGGAAGACCAAGAAGTTGAGAGAGTTGCGAAAGAAGCGGAAGAGTTTGTGGGACCCGAAGATTTCGCGTGAGAGTTTGCTAGTTGCATTTATTCAGGTAAGGTTTTGCCCGTATATGCTTTTCCTTTGGCTATATTTGTTCTTCCGTTTAAATATTATATATATATTATTAGTATCTATAATGATAGTAATATTTAATATAGAACTTTTATTTATGAGATAGAGCTTATATGGCTCAAATTAATATTTTTAGTAATATGAGAATTTAAAGATAATATTTAAAGATATTTTGAGTAAGTTACGGGATATAGTGAGATGTGTGAAAAGTGATATTTGAGAGAATACAGTCGTACTTGGTAGAGCGAAACCAGGGCCGCTGATTCACATAGGTGATGAGCCGTACTTAGTAGAGCGAAACTAGGGCCGTCGATCACCCAATAACGAGCTCGAAAAGATTTGTATCTATGTGCGTACTAGATGCCACAGAGCATGATCTAGTGTGTGTTATGTGTGTGGAAGTTGAAAGTGAAATATGATAATATCCCGAAATAAAAGTATTTTTCATAATTATTATATTAAATTATACTTATGACTTTTGGTCACTTGATTTTATATGAGTTTATTTTATATCAAACTCAATATATTCTATTTTTGGTATATGCGGCTGGGCCTCTTTTCATACCTTACTGAGTCAGTACTCATCCTTATATTTATTTTGTGCCCAGGTTTGGATCATTATGTTACACCCCGGAACCAAATAGTGGAAAAGGGGGGCTAGTTGATTAGTCCCACCTTGAGTAGTGAATGAAAATTGGAGTTACTTAAATAGACTAGTGCATTAACTACTAGCACCAACCAAGCTTAAGCCTTTTTCACGACAATATGGTGTGGGCCTGAAGGTTGGGCTGGGCCAGTTAATGTACTAGGCTCTAACAAATGGTATTCGGAAGCGGTTCGATCCACGGGGGTACTATTGTGCGGCCGGAAACGTACCATCTTGTTATCATGCCCCGAGAGAACTGAGGATCTTATATGCCTCGGTGGGGATACATGTATGGGGTGAAGGCTCGCACGGATGTGTACTAGGGACGAGACTAGGAACCATATGTCGGTTCGACGGGGACGTCAGAAATTTAAGTGGAGGAGTTTGTTACACCCGGGAACCAAATAGTGGAAAAGGGGGGCTAGTTGATTAGTCCCACCTTGAGTAGTGAATGAAAATTGGAGTTACTTAAATAGACTAGTGCATTAACTACTAGCATGACCAAGCTTAAGCCTTTTCGGGACAATATGGTGTGGGCTGAAGTTTGGGGTGGGCCGGTTAATGTACTAGGCTCTAACAAATGGTATTTGTTAGAGCCTAGTACATTAACTGGCCCAGCCCAAACTTCAGGCCCACACCATATTGTCCTGAAAAAGGCTTAAGCTTGGTTGGTGCTAGTAGTTAATGCACTAGTCTATTTAAGTAACTCCAATTTTCATTCACTACTCAAGGTGGGACTAATCAACTAGCCCCCTTGTTCCACTATTTGGTTCCGGGGTGTAACAAACTCCCCCAATTAAATTTCTGACGTCCCCGTCAGAACTGACATATGGTTCCTAGTCTCGTCCTAGTACACATCCGTGCGAGCCTTCACCCCATACATGTATCCCCACTGAGGCATATAAGATCCTCAGGTTCTCTGGGCATGATAACAGTATGGTACGTTTCCGGCCGCACGATAGTACTCCTAGTATCGAACTGCTCTGAATACCATTTGTTAGAGCCTAGTACATTAACTGGCCCAGCCCAACCTTCAGGCCCACACCATATTGTCCTGAAAAAGGCTTAAGCTTGGTTGGTGCTAGTAGTTAATGCACTAGTTTATTTAAGTAACTCCAATTTTCATTCACTACTCAAGGTGGGACTAATTAACTAGCCCCCCTTTTCCACTATTTGGTTCCGGGGTGTAACACATTAGCTTGGAGTTGCGGGTGGAGAGACGTCACAATTTTAATAACATTTAGTTTAATAATTAGTATTTAGTAAATGAGAACTTTAAGGTCTCAATTTTATTTTTGTTGTGAAATTTAATAAATGTAATTCGGAGATTATTTTGAATTATGTGGATGTTTGTTTAAATGCATTTTTGGCGGTTGTTATATTTCAGTCCTTTATTTGGGTTAGGGGTGTAACAACTTTAATGGTATCAGAGCAACATGATCCACAAAACTCAAAATAGATTCTAAATAAACGTGCGTGAGTGAGAGTGGGATTAGGTTAGTTTAAAGTTATCGAGTCTGAAAAAAAATCTGAAGTAGTATATTCTAAGAGTGAGCGTCTCAATGTAATTCAGGAAAATGACTGACGATTCCAACAGCGGTGAGGACTTGAACAACTCAACTGGTGGGGCAATACCAGTCACCACCATGATGCCTTCAGCGAATGACTTTTTGGCGCTCATGAGGCAACTGATTCAGCAAGAATCCCGGGACAACGGACAGTCCTCTCAGGCAGGTCTAGGAAATGCCCAGGATCTCCTAAAGTCTTTCTTGGGTATGAAGCCGAATTCCTTTTCGGGTTCGTCTAACCCTGATGATGCATACGCATGGCTGCAACACGTGCGTAAGAAGTTAGATGCAATGAAGTGTCCGGAGGAGGATAAGGTGCGGTTGGCTATGCACATGCTTTCTGGACGAGCGGATTCGTGGTGGAATTTACAGAAGATGGGTTACGAAGAAAACGTCTAGGCGAAACTATACCATGGAAATGGTTCGAGGATGAATTCTTCATGCATCATTTCCCGCAAATCCTTCGGCGCGCTCGCAAGCAGGAGTTTGAGAATCTGAAGCAGGGCAATATGAGCGTGCAAGAGTATTCCGAGGAGCGGAATCAACTTTCCATATTTGGAGGTAGTTCTGTTGTGGATGCGGAGGAGCGTGTGGCCCGATTCATTGATGGGTTGCAACCAAATTTGGCGACCATTGTGAGATAGTGAATGTGGCGATTGGTGTGGAACGGGATAGACGCCAATCATACAAGATGAGGATGGAAAGGCACGAGCGTCATTCGAAGAAACCACCGAAACCGGCACTTTACACTTTTCGTGGAGCAGTACCAACCCGTGCTTATGATGGACCCGAAATACCACCTTGTTCGATATGTCAGAGGAGGCACCGAGGAGAGTGCTTCCACAAAAGCCGGAAGTGTTACATTTGCGATCAGGCGGGTCATATGACGAATCAGTGTCCGAACAAGGGGAAGTTTAGGAATAAGAGGCCCCCTGCCTCTCGTCCATCTCAGCAGCGAGTTGGAGGTTCCAGCAACAAGCCGAACAACCGTGCAACAGTGTACGCCATCCAGCATGACAACGAGGCAGAAGTTACCAATGTCATCGCAGGTACTGTTTTTATTTCATCCGTCCCAACTCATGTGCTCTTTGATTCTGGTGCATCATTATCATTCGTAGCGTCATCATTTGTGCATGAGCATGGTTGGAAAACAAAAAAAAAACTACGGTTTCAACCCAAATCACAAAGATGCCGCACTTCGCTTCGTCCTCTACCGGTATCCACACGAACAACCCCTTTGAATGGATAAATAACGATATATGCTAGTATTCGTTCTTCATTTCTCTCACAGAAATAACAAGAGAATAACTTTCGGATTTTTTTTTTCTCCTCTTTGTCTCACAAAAGATGGACGAAAAATATTATGCCCTTCATCTGATTTTGGGGTGTCTTTTGTGCCTATATATTCCATAAGTTTCATATCCTATGTGCATGGGAACTATGTAACCATATATGCAACACACCTTATTATATAAGATGTAGGATTGGATGTGTCACTTGACTATGTAGCTCTCCATACAACTTATCACATAAGTTATGATTTTTCTGTGTACGTCTCAATAGTTGTTCTTTGTGTGTGACCCTGTAGGTTTACTTAATGTCGGCAATAATCACAACGGATTATAAATCATGAGCGACCTCTAGCAAGACATCATGATTACCCAAATTAAGCAAGTATAGATGATTCGATCAAACCTAATTTATGTCATGCATTGTATCCCTTTGTTACACGATATCTATATCGTCCATAAGGCATGGTATGTGTCAACCTTATGTTGGTCGATAAATATTTCTTGACACCGAATTTGATTGAACATGAAATGATATTAATAACTCCTTATTAATTCACTTGAGCACGGCCGTGCGTTTCTTCAATCAAATCATCAAGAGGCCTAAAGATATCTCTCTCAATTTATGAGAGGAACAAATCATATCTTAATTAAACTCTTTCCTCCGCACAATTTATTATATACCTAATTATAATCTTTATGATCGCCCGGTTAAAGACGATGTTAGACTATATTAAAGTATAAAATTTATCATGTAGGAAACTGAGATAATCTCAAGTCTAAGGATTACAGATACATTGAACCATGTAGTATTCTCACAGTGGGTCAATCCAGTATATGGTCTCCAACATATACTTATGTTAATGACTTAATAATTTTTATTCATGATCAATAAAACGTGATCATCGGTCAACTAACATACTGATGTACATTTATAGCTTATCATAAAGTATGTTTGTCTCACAAACATTCTATGAATGATCAGGGACGGTTTAGAATATCATTCATAATACTTTATAGTTTTACTATCAAAGTCACATACTTTGATGATATAAAGCTGAATATCATATTCAAGGTTCATTTTAGTAATAAGAATAAAATAACCAATATGCATTTATTATATAAAACATCTCTAAATAAACACAATGTTTGTTTAACACAATCCATACATCTTGGTCTCAAATATATTGGCCTAGGGCATACTACTAACAACAGGACCTATTTCCCGGGCTCCTTATCGTATGACGCCGGTGGAGTTGAAGGAATTGAAAAGTCAGTTGGACGAGTTGTTGAAGTTAAGATTTATTCGATCTAGTGTTTTACCGTGGGGAGCACCCGTGTTATTTGTGAAGAAGAAGGATGGTTCTATGCGGTTATGTATCGACTACCGCGAGCTCAATAAGGTTACAATGAAGAACAAGTACCCTTTACCCCGAATCGATGACCTATTTGACCAGTTACAAGGGGCGCAGGTTTTCTCGAAGATCGATTTACGTACCGGTTATCATCAACTGAAAATTAAACCGGAGGATATACCAAAGACCACATTCCGTACACGGTATGGACATTACGAGTTTCTAGTTATGTCATTTGGATTGACCAATGCACCGGCAGCTTTTATGGACTTAATGAATCGAGTCTTCAAACCTTATCTCGATTCTTTTGTAACTGTCTTTATCGATGAAATTTTGATTTATTCGAAGAACGAGAAGGAACATGAGGAACATCTAAAAGTGGTGTTGTAAACCTTGTTGGATCACAAGTTGTATGCGAAGTTCAAGAAGTGCGAGTTTTGGCTTCCGAGTGTGTCATTTTTAGGCCATGTGATTTTGAAGGATGGTTTATCAATGGATCCAAAGAAGGTTGAAGCAGTGGTGAATTGGAAACCACTAATGAATGTAACGGAAGTGCGTAATTTCTTGGGTTTAGCCGGGTATTATTGACACTTTGTGGATGGATTCGCAAAGATAGCGTTACCGATGAGTAGGCTGATGAGAAAGGATGTAAAGTTTTTGTGGGATGAGAAGTGCCAGAAAAGTTTTGAAGAGTTGAAGAAGAAGTTGGTTTCAGCTCCTGTTTTAGTGGTACCGGAACCGGGAAAGGAGTTCTCGGTTTATAGTGATGCTTCACTCCAAGGACTCGAGTGTGTATTAATGCAAGGCAAGAATGTAATCGCGTATGCTTCGAGACAACTCAAACCGTACGAGGAGAATTATCCCACCCACGACTTGGAGTTAGCGGCGGTTGTGTTTGCTCTGAAAATTTGGAGGCACTAACTTTATGGCGAGCGGTGTAATATGTTTACGGATCACAAGAGTCTTAAATATATTTTCTCACAGAAGGAGTTGAATCTTCGTCAATGAAGATGGCATCAGTTGATGAAGGATTACGACCTTAGCATAGAGTATCACCCGGGAAAAGCGAATGTTGTAGCGGATGCTGTAAGTAGGAAGATGTATGCGACAATGTCAGCTTGTATTTTTTTACAATAGACGCATTTTGGATGACCTAAGAAAGATGGATATTGAGTTGGAGTTATCGGGTGATGAGGTTGTGATGGCGACTCTTGTTATTAGACCGAGTTTGTTAGAGGAGATACGTGAGGCACAAGATAATGATCCGGGTTTTATAAAGATTAAGGAGATGATGATAGATGGAATATATTAGGAATTAATTCAAGAAAGTGTAGAAAAGGTTGAATTAATTCAGAAGAAGATCAAAGCGACTCGGCAAAGGCAGCGACATTATGCCAATCCGAAACAAAGAGAAGTAGAGGTTGCAGTAGGAGATAAGGTATTTTTAAAAGTGTCCCCAACAAAGGAACAGTGAGGTTTCACATGCGAGGAAAACTGAACCCCCGATTTATTGAACCTTTTGAGATTCTCAAACCAATCAGCTGGCTCTACCCTCAGCTTTGTCAGGAGTATACGATGTATTTCAAGTGTCGATGTTGAGGAAATATACTCATGATCCGAGTCATGTGGTGGATTATGGCTCCTTAACTATAGAGAAGAATTTGAGTTACAAGGAAGAACCAGTTCGTATTGTTGATCGGAAGGATCAAGTGCTTCGTACGAGAACTCTTCCGTACGTTAAAGTGCAGTGAAAAAATCACACGGAACGGGAAGCGACTTGGGAGTTAAAATCAGACATGCGAGAGAAATATCCAAATTTATTTAGTAACCCAAGTGTGTAAATCATTTGGGGACAAACGATCCTTTTATGGGGGGTAGTTGTTATAATAAGCAATTTTATTTAATTTTATTATTTTGTAGTAGGGGTATTTTCATAATTTCAAAAATAATTTATATGTTGGGGAGTAATAAAGTGTATCTCAATAAATCATATGCTTTAAATAATGAATTTATAAATTTGAATCATAAAAATCTGATGTGTATTTTGAAAGTTATGATTATTTTAAGTTTGAGGGACTAAAGTGCAAAAATGGCAGCATAAATTAGTTGTTTCGTTCCTTTTCTTGAGTATTCAATTTATATAGCGTTAGTAAGTGCTAAAATTTTGGATCTTATTTAATTTGGAACTTTAAAGGCATTATCTGAGGCTGTGATTAATTTTCTGAGTAAATGGGTAATTGATGGCCAGACTGTTACGATCATTCTCATTTAAATCCTAGCAAACCAAGTTTTGTTCTTTTCCTTCTCTCTCTCATCCCTTTTTGCCTGGTCATTCACGAAAGACAAAAGACAAGAAATTGTCCTTTTTGTCTCCTTCAATTAGTTTGTGAGTGTGGAGCATAGTGGACCTCACTAGGAGAAGTGGAGACGGTGTACACGGATCGGTTCTAGGCAAATCATTGTTGCTTCTCTTCATTCTCATATCTAAAGCAATCTTTCCTCTATTGTTTTTAATATGGCGAGTCTTTCTCACCTTATCATTTATTTATTCTTTTAGATTGGATAATTAGAAAATGTTGCATGCATCCATTTAGTTAAACTAATAACTATTCTGTCATTATGGATCTGTTATCAAATTAAAGGAATGATATTTTATCAAAATTAATTTGAGTAGCTCAATATATATATATATATATATATATATATATATATATATATATATATATATATATATATATATATATATATATATATATATATGTCATGAATAGAAAATATTAATTTTAATAAATAAATTTATGAATAGGGTATTATGACACTATTTTCTTATAATATATTATGACAAATTAATATCGGAATTCTTATTATTTACTAGATAATTCATATTTATGCTAGTATGGTATATTTAAAGTTTTTAACATATGAAATCTGAACCTTTAATTTGAGAAACAAAAATATTGTTTTCATAAAATCTGAAATTTATAAAACTGGGACTGAGAATACTGATTTTGAGTGAATCTGGAATTTCGTGTACTCTTATAAAGCTGGAAGTTCCATTCCGATTTAATAAGGAAATTTGTTTTAATCATATCTTTCTAACCATAACTTCAAAGTTCACGAATAAATAGTCGATTTGTATGTTTGAGGACATTTCTGACTCATTGGCATTATTAGTTTCTGCATTTAAGGTCCAGGAAGTATTTTTCCGTAAATAATCAGATTAAGTGAGCATGTCGGTTCGAAGTTCGAGATCGATTAGTAATGAGTATTAATTAAAATAATTAGATTCACGTGAGGAGGAGTTCATACGAGAGGAAGACCAAGAAGTTGAGAGAGTTGCGAAATAAGCGGAAGAGTTTGTGGGACCCGAAGATTTCGCGTGAGAGTTTGCTAGTTGCATTTATTCAGGTAAGGTTTTGCTCGTATATGCTTTTCCTTTCGCTATATTTGTTCTTCCGTTTAAATATTATATATATATTATTAGTATCTATAATGATAGTAATATTTAATATATAACTTCTATTTATGAGATAGAGCTTATATGACTCAAATTAATATTTTTAGTAATATGATACTTTAAAGATAATATTTAAAGATATTTTGAGTAAGTTAGGGGATATAGTGAGATGTGTGAAAAGTGATATTTGAGAGAATATAGCCGTACTTGGTAGAGCGAAACCAGGGCCGCTGATTCACATAGGTGAGAAGCCGTACTTAGTAGAGCGAAACTAGGGCCGCCGATCACCCAATAACGAGCTCGGAAAGACTTGTATCTGTGCGCGTACTAGATGCCACAGAGCATGATCTAGTGTTTATTATGTGTGTGGAAGTTGAAAGTGAAATAAGATAATATCCCGAAATAAAAGTATTTTTCATAATTATTATAGAATTATTATATTAAATTATACTTATGACTTTTGGTCACTTGAGTTTATATGACTTGATTTTATATCAAACTCAATATATTCTATTTTTGGTATATGAAGCTGGGCCTCTTTTCATACCTTACTGAGTCAGTACTCATCCTTATGTTTATTTTGTGCCCAGGTTTGGATCATTAGCTTGGGGTTGCGGGTGGAGAGACGTCACAATTTTTATAACATTTAGTTTAATAATTAGTATTTAGTAAATGAGAACTTTAAGGTCTTAATTTTGTTTTTGTTGTGAAATTTAATGAATGTAATTTGGAGATTATTTTGAATTATGTGAAATGTTTGTTTAAATGCCTTTTTGGCGATTGTTAGATTTCAATTCTTTATTTGGGTCAGAGATGTAACAATCAAAAACGTGAACAATCCGGAACTCAAATAATCCACGGCTCAAACAACCCACGACCCGAGTTGACCTGAACCCATGTTAAGCTGATTTGACCGCCCGGTAGTTCTATACCTCCAAAATAACTGGCAAATTTGAACTATGCCACGTCATAGTGTGACTACAACACATTTCTCCAAATTTTGTCTATTTCAAATAAACCTTTCTTGAAGTTCAATAATAATTTCTTAATAAATCTCTTGTAATATGTAACGTCATAATTAACTAATAATTTTTTTGTATTATTATATTTTTTAAATAAATTTAACATAATAAGTTAATAATGTAATAGATGCGCCAATATATTTATAATATTATTATTGTTCTTTATTTAAACTAATCAATTGCATGGCAATAACAATAATAAACATAATAATACTATTATTTGATTTAAAGTTTGACATAACCTAAATATTATATTATTAATTGTATTATAATTAATCAATTTAATTATTAATTGTATAAATGTTATTATTATTAATAGTAATAATAAATAATTATTATTTTACATGAAGTAACTTAAATATTCATTTATAGCATTGATGTTATTTGTGGGAGTGGGGACATATATTGTCAATGGAGCTACATTTCTATGTCTGAACTTGTAACGAACATTACACCACAAATTTAATATGTTTTCGACTTGTTTCATATAATAATATAAAACGTGTTCACATTAAATCCAAAGAAAATATCAATTCTAGATGTTTGAATATATTGCATGGTCAAGGTCCATGTGAATCCAATATTTATAGAACACTATGGTCTTGTGAACCTGTTCTACACAAAATGGAAATTCTTTGTTTTCACACTTCGAGCGTGTGATTCACAAAGATGGGTCCAGTTGCTTGTCAAAAAGTAATTTATACTGCTTACAATTTTGGACGTGTGACACAGAGTTGACACGTGTCCATTGTGTTCGGATTTTTTGTGACATCTTCATTATAGTTTTGCATGTAATGAGTATATTATTATATTTTTTTTATAAATTAATTAGATATTATATATAATATTTAAAATTAGTAATGTTTCATTTTCATATGCTCATCTAAATTAAAATTATATCTATTAAATAAATTCAGATATACACTATATATTGCATACGTCCGGATTGGTTGTGGCATCTTTATTATAATTTTACATGTGATGAGTTATATTATTATATTTTTTAAATTTTCTAGATATTATATGATAATATTTTAAATGAGTAATGTCTAATTTTCATATACTTACGTAAACTAAATTATATCAATTAAATAAATTCAGATATATACTATATAATTCAAAAAATATAAATGGAAGCGGAGCGAGATAAACCCTAGTTGGTTAAAAATGTGGGCTCATGCATGTGGCAATGTTTGATTGGATATGGGAAGAAAAAGTGCAACTTTCAAACCCCTTTCATATACATCATATATAGTATAGATGAGAAATGGTGATTGAATAAATACAATATAATTAGATCACTCAATATACTTCATGATTTATCTTTTGTGAGCTAATTATGTATAATTAACATATTTTTTCCTAATATTTTAGAAAATATATAATAATTATATTTTATATTGCTGTAAGGAAAACTATTTTTTCGAGTTAAATATATTTGATTAGATATTTTTTATTTTAATTACAATAATTAATTTAATTTTGTTGTTTATTTTTAAATGTGCTAATCAGTTCATGTATGGTTCACAATTCCAAAATGTTAAAGTATGACCATATTTTCCTCTTTTGTGTACTGAAATTATTAAGGGCAAACAAAACTTCTATGAAAAAATTGAGAAATAATAAAGTATTGAATCACACATCTTGAAAGCATGGGAAAATTAATAAGAGACAAAACTCATATTCATTAAGAAAGATTCCTTCATGATGCTATGAAACAATGTTGTTGCTCCAATCTTTCAGTCTAAATTACTTAATCGCCCTCTTCCCCTCGAGTCACTATAATTTTCACCTCAGCCTGTATGATTCACGAATAGTATTTTCTTTTACAATAAGAGATCCCAAAAAAAGGCAAAAAAATCTTTAACACACATAAGGACCAAAAAATAAAAATGAACAACTTGTAGGGGCATACATGCAAAATTTCCAGTATAATACTATATGGCTTGTAGGGTTTAAGAGTATTTTATTATTTTAAAGGGCACACATGACACATCAGATATTCCAAGGGGTTAAAAAAAAAATATGATATTTTGTATACATTCAAGGCTTAGGGCTTGTTTGGATGCTCAAGAATTTGTAAGTTCAGGAAAGGATTTTCTTAGGGATCAGGATTTGATATTTGCTATTCCTAAAATGTCAGGAAAATATGGGGTAAATGCATGATGCAAGTTTGGATCACTTCAAGGAAATTTTAAGGAAATGTTAAGCTTTTGATAATATCTTAATAAGACATTTCGTAATGAATTGATTACTATTTTTTCTTAGCAACATTTAATAAAACAATTAATCTTTTAAGAAGAAACAGCTAAAAAATTATTTAATATGACATAACTACAAAAATTAAATACTGTGAATTCTCAATTTTATTAATGTGTGCATTGTTTTTCTTTTATTTAGATATATTGTGAATTAGATATGATATCTTTTATATGTATCAATTAGATATGATATATTTCTTTATCTTATCACTATTTGAACAAATCAACAACAATTGAACAAATACTAATTGGAACAAATACCATCAACAATTGAACAAATCAGAATAATTCGAATAAATAAAAATGAGACATTCAACAAATCAACATACAAAGAATAATCTTTTAAAAAAAATTGCATATGCGCATGTATCATATTACATACCCTATTAAATACATACTGGATCTTCCTTGCAAAATTAAGCATGCAAGTCTTGAAAGAGAACCGCCTATACATCAATTGCTCTAAGTTACCCAATCGTGCGATTAAATGGAAAAAGACAGATAGATGATTGTTCCAAGCTAATTAACTCCCAAATAGAAAACTAAAGCAACGATTTATTCAATTTAAACCTCTAAGATTACAACTAACCCTTAATCTGACATTAATTTGCAAGCAAAGAGGATTCTTTCAAAGACATACACAAAAAGAACAAACAGACAAAATATCATATAAATTGAGTCAAAAAAACGCATGGAAAAGCCTCACTTTATTATTTCAATGCAATCCTACGGGTACTGAGATATCTTTGATCTCTCCATTTAATATTAAAAAGCCTTAATCAAGAAAAGAGATCTTATCATTGCAACGCCTTAACCAGAAAACCTAATTCTAAAACGGCAGAAATGAAGGTGATTAGGTGGAGAGAAGACTCTAAATGGCAACTGGAAAGAATAAGAATATGTATAGGTGGAGAGAACACTAACAAAAATCTGAACATGGCCATGAACGAGCAAAATAAAAACAGGGGAGAGAGGGGATTAGGAGACGAATTAAACTGGTCAGTTTTCTTTTCACCCCACTTTCTATACAAATATTTCTAATAATTTCCTATCCTAAAATTTCCCTAAAACTTCCAAAACATGCATCTGAACTTGCATTCGGAAATTTTTCGTAATTTTTCCCTATCCTGAAATTTCCTTATATTTTCCTACTCATCCGAACAAACCCTTACAAATAAAAATTAGTAAATTCTAGGGTTCTAACGTAAAATTACCAACACCTTTTGCTTTGATAATATTTTATCAGGCATGCTTACTCGAATCACTTAAAAAGAATTTCCAATTAGAACGCGACACATGTAAGAACGTTTAAATGTGTCGTTTGCAAATTCACACTCGCAACAAAATATTTATAAGATACCTAATTTTTTTCACAAATGTATATGGGGTGTGCTAGATTAGGAGTCGCTCCACAAGTAGGAAAGGCCTTAAATCTCAACTAATTAATCAAATATTCGTTCTAGTATTTAGATTCAAAGATTTAAGACGAGCTTGTTTTTGAAATAATAAAAGGAAACTAAAAGAAAGAAGTAAGATCTTTAATTTTTTAAATATTTAATAAAAGGTAAGGACTTGTATGATAATTTGTTCAAACATATTATCAATAACCACCAAATATTTCAATCTTAAGATTTGCAAAACAAGTTCAAGTGCTTCCAGCTAAAAACACCCAATTAATAATTTAATTTAGATCTAAACACAAATCAGCCAATTCAATATTCAAATACTAAATCCAACCAAAACTTCAATTAATTAAACAAACTCAGCCAATTAATTATTCAATTAATTGGTCACAAAATATCTGTAATTTATAGATCTAAACAACTTAGCCAAGTATTTAAACTAAATATTCATAAAAAAAATGTTTCAGGGCAACCTTTACAAATCCCCAAATTAATTCAAACAACACAAGGTTTCAAACAAATTTAAACAAATCATCGCATCCGTACTAAAGATCTACTCACTCATATTAATAAAACTCATATTTACACAAGATTTAAACATTATACTCATTCAAGAAAAAAAAGAAGAAATAAGGGAAAAATAATAAGAAGAATAAAATCAAACCATAAGTGAGGAATCAAGCTATAACCCCCCTACTTGATTGATCTTGCCTCCCCTTCAATCCTTGCTCAAGCTAGAACAAGTGTCATTCTCCTTGAAAACATTCAACCTCTCTTTCTCTCTTTAAAATTAGGGTTTTGAGCTTAGGTTATTAATGGTGGAAGAAGAAGAAGAAGAAGAAGAATGTGGATGGTGTTGAAATGGTGTGTAAGAATGGATGTGGTAATGGATCATTTAGAGAGAGAAATGATGGTTATTTTATATAGAAATTTGACCTAGAAAATATTTGAAAATAAAGTTGTGGGATTAAAATAGAGGCTTGTTCCGGTTTTGATAATGGGTAGTTATTCGGGGGTTACTTCACATTTTCCCCTACATTTTCTTATTCAAAACTTGCTTGAATCAGTCTGTGTGCCATTTCCTGGGTCTCTCTATCAATTCCTCCTCCGCACACGTGGCGTACTGTGATTCGCCAGCATCAAATCCAGAAAATTTATCCCAACAAATAGGAAACTGCCACGCGTTAGATTCCTCAATTCCGTTGAAAATGCGTGCTGTTGTTCTCGGTTTGATGATGTTTAAAATAATTCCGAGTTACTAATAATATTTTGAGTATCATGAATTAGTACAGTTAAATGGCAAGTTCTAGAAAGACGTTCTAAGAGTACTCTTCAAGACTGACGCGACGACTTTTGTTCGAAGGAGCCAGGAGTCACGGAGTTCTTGTTTGGAGCTCTTTATCTTTTTTTTTTTAATTTTTGGATCAAAAGATAAAATGGAGCAAAGCGACAAAGATGGGCCGTATCAGCCCGGAATGTGCTGACACGTCTTCAGTATTTGGACCATAACTCTCGTACCGTAAATCATATGAAGGAGTGTGATACTGCTATGGAAAGAAAACAAAGAGGGATAAAACTGTCCATCTTTAAGAAATTTCAAATTCAGCTTCTATGTGAATCAGAAACAGAGATCTTAACAGCGGACAAAATCTGGACAGATTTGGAAGCTCAATATTTGGCAATTATAGTGAAATTTGGAAAACGAAAATAAAAGGAAAAAATTCAGATCTCTCCCTGGCTGGTGTTTATGAAAATTCACTCAATATTCGTTTAGAGAGAAATTAGTGAGTTTAGAGAGAAATTAGTGAGTGAGTTCGTTAGTTGTTATTTTTTTTGATTGAAAGAAATCATTGTAAGTTTTGTTTCATCGCGTCGCTCCGAGTTGTTGTAAAGCGAACGGTGAATCGTGGTCTTGTAAAAGAAAATACTATTTGGATTAGGGGAATCAAGGAGCCGAAAGGCATACTCAGAGAGTAGGCGCTCGCGAACGCGATAGGGCCGCTAATGAGAACGGCTGGTTACAGCAAAAGCAACCACCTAGCCGAACTTCGTCAACAGATCTGTTGTTCATCAAATCCACACTTCTGCATGTTTAGGCCTATAAAACCCCCTATAGGCCTTCAGTAAATATCAATTGGCATCAGAGCGGGAATACAGACCATTTCAAATTCAATTTTGAAACAAACTTGTATTTTCGATCATGACGGGGATATTTCCTTCCGTGGATGAAGTATGCAAGCGAGCCTTTCAAGAAATGCTTTGTAAACAGGGACGCGTTGCTCCTCCAACACCGACCACGAAATCTTCTTCCGACACATTGCCTTCCATGGATGAGGTGTGTGAACGGGCGATACAAGAAATGATTCGACTAGTATAGCTTCTAGCTCCACCCCACCCTCCTCCCGCGACGTCCTCCATCAACACTTCATCTTTAGGCTTATTCCGTGACAGGAGTCACGAGGTATTTTTAGACTCTACTCTTGATTTAAATTTTGGTCCGGCACATATTCCAAGTTCAAACAATTTAGTTAATAATGTAGAACTTGGACCAAGGGATGAAATAGTACAATAGTTGGACAGGCTTCGGTAAGGTCTCTTATCAGTACTCAACAGATGTTAATCGATTCCGAAGCCTCGGTAAGGTCGTACAAGGCCCAAATAAAAGAATTTGAAAAACTAAATTTAATTAATTACAATAATTGCGAATGTGAAAAATTAAAAATTGAAATAAGTCATTTGAAAGTCGAACTTGTAAGTCTACAAATTGAAAATAAATCTCTCAAGTCTGCCTGTGCCAGTAATGTCACAAATAGATTTGATTTAGACAACATATTAATAGAGCAAAAACCGAACAACAAATCTGGTCTAGGATTTAAGAAGGAAATCGGTACTAAACCCGATCCTTCAAGACCTAAAGATCGAAAATAAAAAAGGGAGCTCAATCAACATAAGAGTAGAGGAAGTGCATTTATGTAAAGAGACTACTATAAGGGTAAAAGTCCTAAAAATTGAACTTTTAAAAGTTTTAGTAATAAAAATAATAGGTTTAACTATTTTCACGTTTCGCGGCAAAGTCATGAAAATAACCTTACTGTCACAACCGAAGGACTTTATAAAAGAGGTCCAAATGGTTATTTTTATGCAATAGTCGACACACATGTCCCGAGAAAGATTCAATATAATAAATCACAAAATCGAGCTCCCAAATATTACACTAAAGAACATTCAAAACAATATTTTTCAAATTCAAACAATTTCCGAAAATCAAATAATTTTTCAAAATCAAATAATTTTGCAAAGTCAAACAATTTTTCAAAATCAAACTTTTTTAGTGCCAAGTCGACCAAACCGAGTCTGAGGAAAGCCGAGTTTTCTTTCCACTATAAAAATCATTTCGTGAAGAGTACTGATAATACCTCGAGCCCCACTTATACGTTTTGCAACTATTATTGCAAAATATATCATATATCCTTAGAGTGCCATTTGCGCAAAACAAGTACTTTACCGAAGTACATGTGGTTGCGGAAAGATTGGAATGTTGATAGCAACTCCTCATTAAATAAGAAGAAATCGAAATCCCCCTAGACGCTTCAATCCCCCCCCCAATTTAATTAGTCATATTCTAAGGGTGAGTTGTGATCAAGTTTTGCTTTGACATATCTAACTTATGGGTCAAAAATACTTTTGTTTTAGATACAAGAAATTTGGACAACTTGATGGGAACAAATCGAGAATTGTGGATATTCGACGCGACTTGTGTATTTTGCAAAATCACAAATATATGCTTACTTTATGATACAGAGTCATGTAAAGTATCGTATTTATTCGTAACATTGCCTTTATATGCAATTCTAAGAAAAGTGCCCATAAAGAAATAACTCCGCTTATGATACATAGTCATCAAAGTTATACCGTGCATATTCATAATCTTATCTTTATATTATGCAGTTCTTAAAAGATTCACAATACATATCTGAATTCAAAATGCACAAAAATGTGTCAACTACATGTAGTTGTATGTTAGGCTCAACTTATGTATTGTATGATATGTTCATTTTTTTATTTCTTGAAAAAAAGTTCATCTAATCGAAGCGGAGCAAGGTCCTCTCTGGTATAGTTACAAATGTCAAGTTTTCTTCTAACATATACCACACCAAATTGAACTTGTACCATTCTGGTACTAAGTTGTACCAGTCAGTCAATGATTCAAAATCAGAAATTTTCTTTACTTCTATTTTAATTAAATTAGTGTTTTTAATTTTCAATAGGTTTCATGGATGAATGAACTTGGATGGAGATTTAACCAATATTTTGGGCCAGTATCAACCAAGGAATCCCAAATTCAAAAAAAATGTATATAAGGAAAGCTGAAAAATAATATTTTGTAAGAATGAGCCAACATAACAATTTGATGTATTTTTTTTTATATTTAATACATCAAGTTTACTTCAAATAATCTAAACATCATAAACCATGAGTGATGAATCAAACTTTATATATTCAAAGAATTTGGTACCATAAAAGCTGGACGTCTTTCATGGATGAATGTGATGTTTCATGGAGATTTAACCAATTAAACATCTAATTTAAGCCCGAATTCATGACTGAAATATATGAATTCTCAAAGCATTTGTTAGCATATATCGTATTTGCATTTGTACCCAAGAGAAAAACAGCATATCATATTTACAATATTTAAAGCTCTTTTTGGAGGAATACATTCAATTCTAGAAGAACTTCAAAGTACATTCATGTCCGAGTGGTATGATATAACAAACAAAATCAATTTCACTTGCATATCCATAAACGTCAAAAAAAATAAAAAATAAAAATATTGCATTACAAATAGAAAAAGATCAAATTTCATACATACGGAATTTTATACAATTCAATTCAACTCAACCTAGCAATTCAATCCATTTGAATTGAAACAGCCTCTACTACACCCGCAAGAATATCACATGGACACACAATGCTCCAACATTATATATCCCAAACAATAACCTGAGCTAGAATAACTTGAGCAACAAATAAAGGAAGAAAACAGACAATTCAAAAAAGAAAAAGCAACTGGAAATGACACCAATTCATACAAAGTAAACAAGAAATAGTACCAGTTCATACACATAAAAGATGTGATTTTAAGTTCTTCATGCACCCATAGAAAACCGATTGCAGCCATTGTCTTCATGTCTCACGCACCCACACAAAAGATGATATACTGTTTTTCTTCCACACAAAAAATTAAATAGAAAATGTCAGTTCCCCCATTCAAGCTTAATCATGTAATAGCTACACAAAAAACAAACGACACGAAAAAGTATTTGGTGCACAAACAGGCAGTCATTGGAATTAAAAGACTAGCACAAGAATGGAGACAAAATTGTTAGCAATTCTATCATTGCAGCTCTTCATCTCATCCTAATTACCGGGATTTTGTTTTCTCATAACTAATATTTCCACTCATGTTTTGTGTTACTCACAAAGCTTGTATCAAACTCTCTTATTTCTGAATTAATTCTATCAAACAGACCAGCCACGCCTGCCCCTCCTTAAAGAAAAGGCTACACACAAAAAATATAGATAAATGAGCTTACACTAGAGGGTGAAATGCCAAATGACCCTTTTAATTCATCGCAATCGTCATCTTCAGGTAAATTTGCGTTCCTGGATTTGATACAAGCCATTGGGGTTCGGGTTAGTGTTCAAGATTAGGTGGAGATCGATTGACACCGAGAAATGTGCGCGGGGGTGGTTAGGCGTAGAGTTAGGGTTGGAGTTGGGATTCAGCGAGAGAGGGAGATATGTAATTCCTTTTACGAATTGAGAGAGAGCGAGAGAGGATGGGCTCCTTTTATTTGGTTAGCTTAGGGTTATCGTTATCGATGGAATGAGAGAGAGAACTGCGATTTGGTTTACGGTTAGGGTTTGATGGTCTGAGAGAGAGAGAGACTCAGTTAGGGTTCTATGGTAAGAGAGAGACTCGGTTAGGGTCTGAGAGAGCGCGCGAGAGAGAGAGAGACTCGGTTAGGGTTCTATGGTCTGAGAGAGAGCGACTCAGTTAGGGTTAGAATTGTTTTGAGCGAGAGAGAGGAATTCGGTTGACGGGCTTTAGCAGTTGAAGTCGGCGGGATGAAGGTTCCGTCAGGAATTAAGTCCCCAAAGATCTCCATTTGGGTCCATTGTCGGAATCCGAAATACCTGTCGGGAAAGAAAGAGCTATCAATTTGGTACAAGTGGCACGCATTGACCAACATGGCTGGTGAAAAATGGGAATGCATTCCATTATACA